>VDFB02060228.1:0-49607 GCA_007258455.2 Sequoia sempervirens | reverse complement strand
GCTTATCCCCATATAGTTATCACAACCTTATCCCTCCTCTGCACACAATTCTTTACATTTTCCTTACCTTTGTATTTATTACACTTGTCTATACATCTATTCTTGTGTAGCCATTAGTCAATTGGATTTGATTGCTTGCCCACCTTTGGCCATTTAAGATGTTGGGGAGATAAAAAAACATTCATCTAAGAGTCTAATGTATGTATGCTTTCTCCTCACACTATAAGGTGATCTTGGAGATTAAAAGTACTTAGATTCATTTCCCTTTAGGATGTCTTTCTAGGGATTTCCTCACCTTAGAGGACGACCTCAACCACATGTTCCAACGAGGTATGTAAAGGGGGAAGAGGGAAACTATACCTCAAAAAGGAGCCATTGTCATGTTTGGTAGAGCCTTAAGACACTTGGTCTACCAAGACTCATGAGGTGAAGAGACTAGGAAAGATTGTCCTAGTTTCATGCATGTAGACATGCCCTTACACTTGGTCTACCAAGACTCAAGAGTGAAGAGACTAGGAGAGATTGTCCTAGTTTCATGCATGTAGACATGCCCTTAGTTCACAAATTCCCTTAGAAGCTTGTATAGCCTAGTTTAGAATATTTTTAGTCATCTCTTAGTGTGGTGCAAGACAAGTGGATTGCCCCTTGAAGTTACTCACAAGTACCTCCATGCGTTTAGATAGAACTAACCTTGGGTGAAGCCTTTGTCCATCCTTGGTAAGGATATTTTGTGCAACGACTTTTCCTAGCTATCCCTCACATGGTAGATGTATTAGTAGTTGATTCTATTGTGGGTCTACATTAGGAGTCACTCCCACTTGAATAATGTAGTCTGCTCATGTTTTTAATGTGTCTTTTAGGCAAAACAAATGGTTATCCTTACACTTGTCACATAAACTAGTGTGTTTGCTATGTTTGTTGAGTATGCTTGCACCAAATCCTAAGACAAAAATGAATCCTTATCCCCAAAACTTAGCATCAAAACAATCCAATCAAACATCAAACTTTGAGAAGATTACATCCCTTGATAGAAGGTTGAAACTAATCCTAAATCTATTATCCAAAAGCATAGTGTCATATCCACCTTACCTTAGATCTTTCAAAGACAGTTCGAACTCATACCCATATCATCCTAGTTTCATCAATTTAAACTCAAACTTGAAATCAAGACCATCCTATTATTATCTTGTCATCTTAGCTTACTTAAGAACTTAGCCCATCTTAATAAAAATTAATCCAACTTGATCTTGTCTTGTTTAAGAACTTTCCTATCTTAAGCATAAATATCCATTCCCATCCATCAATTAACCAAGGTCTTGAAATTTAGTTTTGGTTTTAAATCCCTTTAGTTCAATCCAAATCAAACCTTTATCCTCCACTAAATCACCTCATACAATCCCATCTCCATCTTAATCAACTCAAGTCTTTTCAAAGTCATCCTTTTGTCAAATCATAGTCTCGTGCTAGGACTGCCAAACACAACTGCATCTTAGTTGCATCCAAACACTTTTCCATCCTTCATCATTTCAAAAACGAATGCTTGGTTTGAGAATTTCATTATGGAAGATAGAACCTCTAGCCCTCCTACCATCAGTGAAGCTAATAAACCCAAAATCACCATAAAAGCAAGCTCTCATCCTATACATTCCCCAGAAAAAATTTGTAACAAAATTAAATAAGAAATCCCTTTGTCAATGATGATGATAATCTTGTAGATCAAGATGAATACCTTGATCATAATAGCTTTGATGATGAGATTATTACATATAATCTTGCCATGAACTTTCATCCCTCACCCTATGATTTTGTTGATGAGAAAAGCAACATCTTAGATCAAGGTCCTCGTGTCCAATCCATGTTTCCAAGCCCAATCTCATGTTAGGACTCCATTTCCTCCACACTCTATGTAGATCCTTCATCTCCCTCCTTACACTTCAACATATCTTATCCATCCATCCAAAACATTAATCGACATTCCAAACCCACCAAATCCAAATCATCCTTTTCAGATTTCCTTCGAGGACTACTAGCAAAGGAAGAATATCCATCAAACGAATTCAACGACTTTACTTCCCCAAGCTTATCCAAGAGTCATATGGTACCATATGTATCTAACAAATAAGACCATATAATCAAAATCTTAGCAACAAATATTGTCAATCCCATGCATATTGAGCATGAACCAAAAAAAATCCTAATAGCATGACTCCCCATCAAACACCATCATGCAATATGATACCTATTCAACCCATCAAAGAGTCTACTAGTCCCATCTTGGTCCAAAGTCAAACACTATCATGCAAATCAATGTTCACTAAGCCTATCCAAGAGCCTCTTATCCCAAGCTCAAGTCAAAATTGATTATGTCATCATGTTGTTGATGATCCAAAGCCTATTAATCCTATCCAGGAAATCTCAACTTTCATCCACATTGAAGAGCTATGCCAAGAATTTAATCTAAAGTAAGATCAAACATGCATTCAACCAAATCAAGGTCAAACTATCCAAGATCCTCAAGGAGAAACTATCCAAACTACTCCCATTAATAATGAAGATCCTATCTATGATCAATAAACAACGTCAATCCCTTCGTCCCCACTCATCCTATCCGTAATCAATACCAAACTATCCACACTAATCTTATCTATGATTAAGATCCTTTCCATGAGCAAGAAATCCAAACTCATCCTATCCAATATCCAACTAGTTCTTTCATCATCCAACAACATCCACGTCCTATGATGAGACAATTAGTCCCCACGAATACAATGTTAGATTCCAAAACTTACAGATTAAGGCTCGTTCTCAAAGATCTTGGGTTTGGGATTTAAGAGAGTCCCCTGCAAGAGTGACTTTGATACCCCTCAACAAATCTGCTTTAATGACGAACCGTGGTCCTTTATTGTTCAATGGTTTCTTCTATAATGGTGCTTTTTAGGAAACTTTGGTGTATTATGCTACTTTTGGGACCATTTGCTTTGGAAATTGGGATTTGTTGGGAAATGGTGGATTGAAGAGATGCCATGCGAACATTACGACCTCCAATCTCATGCAGGTACAGATTTCAAAGGCAACCAAGAGGAAGCAAAGGTAATCAGCTACTAGACTTTTCATATTCTTTGGCCTTCTATGGCCAGCTGTTTCTCCCAATTTCTAGACTACTTTGTTTCACTTTTCGTACATTTTGGCCTTTTAAACTTGCATTCCACGCCATTTTGTTGATTTGTCGATACTTTGATAGGAGAAAGCTTTAAGCAGTATGAAAGCTACTTGAGGAGATGATATTTGTATGGCCCCCCTTACTTCGCTTTAAATAAGGGATTATTTCGGGTACCGATTCCATTGTGTTGCAGTGGGACGGAATTGATGGAGTCGATTTCCATCAAATACAAAATATATCGGAAAGACAGATGTAAGTATCCCACTACCAACATATAGCAAGGAAATTTCTGTTCCATCTCCTTTGTGCCTCTGCAGATATTGATGTATGGTCTCTACCGACAGAGAAGAGAACTATATTTTCTATATATAATCCACCATTATGCATGGTTTTCACGGATAGAGAAGAGAAAACTGTACTTTCTATATATAGTCACCATTATGCATGGTCTCCACGGACAGAGAAGAGAAACGTATTTTCTATATATAATCCACCATCATGCATGGTACTCATGGATAGAAAAGAGAATTGCATTTTCTATATATAAACACTCTAGAACATTTATTTGACTTTGGTCAAATAATATCAATTTCTTATATGGACTCTATTGACAAGAAGAGAAGTGTACTTTGTACTTATAATGCACCACATAGCATTTATTTGGCTTTCGTCAAAGATGCTAAATACAATATCCCTTTCTACTATCATGCATGGATCTTGAAAGACATGGAAGAGAAGTGAATTTTGTATTTATAATTTTTAAGTAATATAATTTTTTATTTATTTTAATATGTAAAATTAAATTATATTTTTAGTTTGGTTTTTTAATTCTATGTATTCAATTTTCCTATGTAGTATACAATGCAATCTATTTTTTATATACAAATATTAGTATTGCGTTATTTGAAAATTATTTACACACATTAAATTCCTATATATTTTTATACTAGACTTTGCACTAACTCTTATACATATAGTATAAGATAGTAAACATTTGTGATAGTTTTCACTAGATAGTCTATACTACATCATAATTATCTATAATTTTAAATGGGCAGTTCTTCATTATAATATCTAAATCCAAGTTTATATTGTCAATTCATTATGTTTTAATGGAGCTCTACTTATTTTAATAACAAGAGATAGAATTAAAATTGTAATTTTAAAAAAGTGTTGTTTGTTTACTAAGTAATTAATTTTTAATATTTAATTAAATTGTACTCAAGAAAGTAAATTTAGTCTTAGTCTATTAAATTATTAATTGTGTTTTCGAAGGAGCTTATGCTATTTAATGCAATATTTGTGACTACTCCAAATTGTCACCCTATGAACAGGGTTTTCTAGTTCCCAAACTGAACTAACTACATGTTGTTATATGCTTTAATGTTTCTCATTTTTGTACTTGAGAGTACATAGAGTAGAAATTGAGGTCTTTTATAGAAATCAATATTTATCAATAGTATATATAATACCATTTCAACTAATCTTAGAATATTTCATATTTATGATAATAATATTTGATAAAAAAAAGTACTTTTAGTTTGGTCCTTTTACTGTATGCAACCAACTTGTTGTGCATACACTTCAATATTTTGTACATATACAAATATTAGCATTGTGTTATTTGAAAATTCGCTACACACATTGAATTCCTCTATATTTTATATTGGAATTGCACTTAGCTCTTGTGCACACAACATAAGATAAGCATTTCTAATAGCTAAGTTCTTTAGGTATTTTATACTACAACATAATGATCTATAATTTTAAATGGGTGGTTCATTACTATAATTTCTAAATCGAAGTTTACACTATCTATTCATTAGGTTAGGTTTTAATGGAGCTCTAATTATTTTAATAATCAAAGATCTAATTCATTTAAATACATATAGTTGAAATAGTTAAAAAACCCTTGAAATACCACCCAAAATTTTCCCTCCTTTGAACAACTAGGCATTATGAACTATGATGAAATATGAATGATTATGCACTAATTGTGAAGATACATACAACTTCTCTCTACATGCTTGTTATAGCTCTCTATTGTGTTATGTGGACTAACCCTTGCATGTGTTCACGATAATTTATTCCTTCATCATCAACTCTTTGTGGAAACCTATGCCGTGACATCACTTCAACAAGGGTTTCATACCTAAGATAATTTTATCGTTATTTCATTTATTACACTCATTATTATTTACTTTGTGTTTTCTCCCTTAGAGCACTCAATTTATACCATGATCATCATTATTGCTATTATGGAGGTGGGAACACCAACATGGGGTTTGACTAAGGAAAAATCCTATAAAACATGACCTTTTCCCTCTTTTATGTGTGAAAATCTAAATCTAAAATTTCCTATAGTGATAGGTTGCAGAAGGACATAATAGATTGTAGCTGAGTGACCTTGCTTTTAAACATCCCAAAACCTTAGGATTAGGGTTCCCCACACTGTTGGAAGAATAACCTGGAGATGTCATTAATGCATTTGTTGGAAACATGAGCATGTGAAATGAGAAGGTATATATAGTTATGCATTGCAGTGTTGTCATTGATGTCAACATTGTATCTTGGTACAAAGAATTTGGTGCAAATTAGTTTGGGTGTCATGAGCATGTTTGAAGATGATAGTGAAAGCCAATTTTGCAAGAAGGTTTGATCCGATGAAGACAATTATTGAAGAAATTGACTAAGTTTCAATTTAGGTGATTGTGTGTACAAGCGATTGTTAGGAAAATGTGTCTCAACCTTGCAATTACATACGTTATTATTGATACATAAGGTATTGTTCATCCGACAATGATAGGGGGTGTAGGGGGGTCTCCCCCCACGAGGAGTTCGGGGGGATCATCCCCCCAATTGGGGGTTTGGGGGCAGCGCGACCCGACGGGGGCTCGAGGGTAGCACCCTCGAAACCTAAATCTTATTTATATTTTATTATTGTAAATCTAGATCGTTCATCATTATGTCTTAGATCTGGCGACCAATATTTTATTATCTTGACTTGCCCTAGAAGGCATTCCTATTTTATGAGGGCATTGTATTATAGTTGTGGATTGTGATGTATTTTGAGAGTCTGATAGTGGTCGTATTTCCTCTAGACCTCTGGTTGGTGATACTCCTGTGAGAAGCTTGCT
The DNA here is from genome assembly GCA_007258455.2 of Sequoia sempervirens. NCBI lineage: Eukaryota > Viridiplantae > Streptophyta > Pinopsida > Cupressales > Cupressaceae > Sequoia > Sequoia sempervirens. The sequence goes on along the minus strand of VDFB02060228.1, from coordinate 43,310 downwards.
CTACAAGTATATTGTAATATTTGTGATTTTGAATAATATATTGGGCATATTTTGAAGTGTGGGGTTTTCCTCTTGAAAGGATTTTCCCCACGTAAATCACCGTGTTGTGGTATGCATGATATTTATGTTTATTTTTATTTAAGTTTCTATAACTATTATTAAAGATCTATAAAAATTTTGCATTATTTTCTTCTCAAAATTAGTGCAGGAAGTTGTTTTGCTACCTTAACTTCCTTACAAGTGGTATTAGAGCATGATCACCTTTGGTTTTAGTTGTGGGTTGTTGGGTTTTTTTAACTAATCTAGATTTGAGTGGGAGCTTGTGTAGAAGACACTTTGTGATCTTGTTGTAGGAATTTTCAGATGTCAAGTTCATCAGGGAGAATAAAGGTGGATAAATTTTATGGAAATAATGTTGAAATGTGGAAGCTAAAGATGGAGGATTTGTTGATAGATCGAGATTTGTGGGATGTTGTTGATGAGAATGTTTCAAGGCCTAAAGATCCTACTCAAGCTGCTCAATATGATGTTATGGACCATAAAGCCAAGGGTCTAATCATATTATGCTTCCAAGCATACTCTATTTTAATCAATATCCATGAAGAGACCTCTACATAGAAACTATGGAAGAAGCTTGGTGAGATGTATCAAGCCAAATATTTAGTGAACAAGATTTTCTCAAGGAAGAAATTGTATTCCTTGAGAATGGAAGACGGTGGATGAATTACAGACCACAGGAAGCATTCACTATGTTGGTGGCTTAGTTGGCATCAGTTGGTGTCAAAATGGATGAGGAAGAGAAATATTAGATCCTGCTTTGTTCTTTTCTTGATTCATGGGATTCTCTTGTTGTGGCTATTGAGAGTACTTTTCTTATATTAAAGATTGAAGATGTGGTGGGTTCTTTGCTTTCTGAAGAGATGAGGAGGAAGGTATCCATCACTTCCAAGGAGGCCCTGAATTTTTCATGGAAGACCTAAGGAAAAAGGAAAGAAGAATGAGAAGCGTGAAAAATCCAAGTCCAAGGGAAAATCTAAGTCTCCTGGAAAGTACAAAGTTATTTGTTGGAACTGTGGTAAGCCTATACATGTTTGTAAGGACTACAAAGAAGAAGAGAATAAGAGAAAGACGAAATTTGATTATGATTCTAAGTTCAAGAAGGAAGATGGTGATGCATTCATTGTAGCTTTGGCAACTCATGCAGGTAATGATACATGGCTAATTGACTCAGGTGCATCTTTCCATATGACCTTTAATAGAGATTGGTTTTTTGAATATGAAGAATTTGATGGAGGTAAGGTGTACTTGGGTGATGATTCTCATTTAAACATTGTTGGCCATGGTAAATTTAAAATCAGGTTTCCTAATGGTAGAACAAAAAGGATCAATGGTGTGTTGCATATCCCTTGTTTAACAAAAAAATTGTTATATGTGAGGAAACTAGTAGATGTAGGTGTATAGATAGTATTTTTTGATGTAGGATGCAAGATGGTTAGAGGTGCTATGGTGATTGCTAGAGGTGTCAGATATGGCACATTGTATAAGATTGATGCATGCACTGTTGAGTGCAATAGTACTTCTATGAAAAGAAAGGTTGTGGAAGAAGTGATGGTTTCACCTTTAGCAGATGGTCATGGATTTTTGGTACCCAAGGGTGCTCTTTGTTATGAATCAAAGTTACATGTAGAGAAAAATATGTTATGGCACCAAAGACTTGGACACATTGGAGAAAAGGGCCTAAAGACCTTAAAAATTAAAAACCTTGTTGAAGGGTTATTTAATTGTAATCTTGAATTTGATTTTTGTGAGCATTGCATTTATGGAAAACAGAACCGTGTTTAGTTTTACTTGAGTTATCATAAATCTTGTGGTGTATTGGATCTTATTCATTTTGATGTGTTTGGTCTTGTAGACGTTCCTTCAATTAGTAAATCCACATATTATGTTTCATTTATTGATGATTATAGTAGGACATGGGTATATTTTTTGAAGAGTAAATCTAAAGTTTTCAATCATTGTAAATAATTTAAAGCAATGGTTGAGTTGCAGAATGGAAATAAAATAAAATGTTTGAGGATTAATAATTGTAGTGAATTTTTCTCTAATTATTTTGACAGATTCTGTAAAGATTGTGGTATTCATAGACAAAAGACAACTATGTATTCTCCACAATAGAATGGATTTGCAGAAAGAATGAACATGAAACTGATGGAGAAGGCTAGGAGTATGTTGAGTGGTGCTGGTCTAGAACAAAGGTTTTGGGTTGAAGCTATTGCCACTGCTTATTACCTAATTAACAAGTCTCCTACATCAGCTCTTGTTGATAATACACCTATAGAGGCATGGTCAGGCCACAAGCCTTCATTAAGACATCTTAGAGTTTTTGGTTGTGAGGCATATGCACATGTGTCAAAGGAGAAGTGAACAAAGTTGGAGAATAAGGCTGTGAAATGTATCTTCATTTGTTACAATTATGGTGTGAAAGGATACAAGCTTTGGTCCATCCTATTGCACATAAGGTAATGCATAGTAGAAGTGTTATTTTTAGAGAAACTAAGCCTTCTTCTATTACATTGCAACCATAACAAAGAAATAGGAAGATGCGATTCAATTTCCTTCTACACCTAAGAAAGTTGAATCGAGATGGGTGATCCCACAATACTAGTTTACAATTTTTGGCCAAAGTGGACATTGAACTAATTTTTTTAACTAAATCTTCACTTTCAGACACCTATAGTTGTTAAACCATGAGGAGTTTGAAGATGATGCAAAGTAGTGATTTTTGAAATTTTGTCTATAGATTCTAAATATATATTTTAAAAGATTTTGGAATCAAATTGTATTTTTTTCCATATCCTTCAAAAAATAGTTTTTAATAGTAAACACCATTTTTAAAGAGTGACGTGTACTTGCTAACAAATAACTTTCTTTCTATGAAGGATAAAATTATAATTTTTTCGAATTTAGATTTTTTACTACGATATCTAGTGCATGCAATTGGTTTCATAGTGTTTTATTGAATATTTTTTTCTTAATTAAGTTTTGAAGTTAGCTAGTTACAATTCAGACATAGGTTTACTTGCTAACACAACTTTTTTTATATGTATCAAAATTCAATTCTTTTTGTTGGATTAAGGATATCAATATCTAGTGTATAGATATTTTTTAGATTTTTTTTGATAATCTACTCTTTTTTACATGTGTAGAACAAAGAGTTTGATTTTCACTAAAAAACTTACATTCACAAGAAATAAAAAATAAATATAATAATAAAATTAAATATATTTAAAATTATACTTTTTGGGAAGCTTATGATAATGATTACATACTTACAAAAAATAAATTTTAAATGAATTCATTTGATCCCCCAAAAGGTAAATCAAAAGTGGTTTTTTATCAGCATTTTGATAAGTGTAAAGGAGACTTCATTATAGGTATGGTTTAAAACTAGCGAGGTTCTATCCAAGGCGGTTTGATATAAGGTGGTTTGATCAAACCCTCTTCAATTAGACTCCTCTAAATGGAACTTTTGAAGGCTTAAATCATTATATTTTCTAAAAATATGTGATTTCAGCAAAACTCAGGATGTCCCAAAAAGTGTAAACCACTATTATGGGTTCACCCAGACCTATAGATAGACAAAAACTTGAGGAAAGCTCATCTAGCTCTGAATCTTCAAAAGAGGAGGAAGAACCTCCAACTCAGCTTGTTCATAGGTCTACAAGACATAGACAACCACCTGAAAGGTATTCACCTGATGATTGGAGATGTATTTTTTCTTTGAATACTAAGATGGATGGAACCAGATCGATAGAAGAGGCATTAGGTATGAATGATGCAGAATATTGGAAGATTTCTATGGATGAAGATGTTAGGGATTGGAGGAAATAAATTATCAATTAAATTTAGAAGAAATATGAAAACACAACAGATTTATAAAACCCAAAGAAATGAACAACAAGAAGACAACACAAAGATTTAATGTGGTTCACTCAAATTCGGGCTACGCCCACCAACAGAGGGTCCAATATATATTAAAATACCAGAAAAAACCTTTACAAAGACATGCAACAACATTTTTCATCATGTTTTTCAACTGTTGTTTTTACACAACCATTTCTACGTGTACTCGCAGTGCTTCCTGTGTTTTTCCAACCACTACTCTATGAATTTTTGCTAACATTTTTCATGACCTACTACCCTCCAAATTCTAATCCATGTATTGGAATATGTTCCCACACATGTCCCATTAATTACAAATGAAGCGTGACCATTGGTTGACTCATGCACCCAATAAAACATTTTCTTTAGGCGGTTACCAATAACTATTTGCAGCCGTCTTTTAAATAAATATTGTAACTGATCATTTCCAACATTTAATAATTATTTGTAACTATTATTTTAAATACAAGTACAACAAAATATTTATTATGTGTAGCAAATTAGTTAATAAGATAATAATGAAGATTTTATCTGAGTCTGATCGGTCTCCATAATATAACAATCTCCCACTTGGAGACAGATCAGACTCCACACTATACCATCTCCCACTTGGAGACTAATCATAATACCATTTCCCCTACAACTCCCACTAGAAATAAACACCTTGGACCCTACTGTTATGTTTTGTTTAAATTTAACCTTGAAAGCCAACTAAAGCTGAAGAGGAGCTCAACTTCTCCCTTGTGACTGCCTTCGTAAACATATCCAATGGATTATCATCTATATGTATCTTTTCCAACTTTATCTGCCCATCCTCCAACACTGACCAAATAAAATGATATCTCAACTCTATGTGTTTTGTTTTTGAGTGAAAGGAATTTTTTTTTGCAAGATGTATAGTACTCTGACTATCTGTAAACAATTAAATTTCAGCTTGTTGTTTTCCTAACTCTTCCATGAAAAAAAGTTGTATCATCTCTTTGCTTTCCTTTGTTACAGCTACGTACTTTGCCTTTGTGGTGGATAAAGCAACCACCTTTTGCAACCAAGAAATCCAACTCACTACTGCCCCACCAAATCTAAATACATAACATGTGGTAAGTTCCGCCTGGTATCTATATCCCCTGCCACATCTGAGTCAACCTAGCCTTTTAAATCAGTATTAGAGCCCCCAAAACATAAAAAATTATTGGATGTACCTCTCAAATACCTGAGAATCCATTTTACCGCATTCTAATGCTCCATTCTGGGATTGCTCATATACCTACTAACAACTCCTACGACATATGCAATATCTAGTCTTGTGCATACCATGGTGTACATCAAGCTGTCTATAGTTGAAGCATATGGTACCTCAGACATTTTTTCTTCCTCTTGTGTCTTTGGACACATATCCTTAGTCAATTTGACATGACTAAGCAAAGGTGTGCTGACAAATTTTGCATTCTCCATATGAAATCTCTGCAACACCTTTTCAACATAATCAACTTGAGATAAAAACAAATTTCTATTTTTCCTATCTCTTGTAATCTTCATACCAAGGATTTGTTTTGCTGCCCCCAAATCCTTCATATCAAATGAATTTGCTAACTACTGTTTTAACTCCCTTATGTAATCCATGTCAGACCCCGCTACAAGCATATCATCAACATATAAACATAAAATAATGTTAACTATCATCATCTAACATTTTAAAATAAACACAATGGTCTAAATTACATCGACTGTAGCCTTGCTCAGCCATAAAACTATCAAATTTAATATACCATTGCCAAGGTGCTTGCTTCAAGCCATATAAACTTTTCTTCAATCTACATCAAGTTTCTCCTTATCTTTGACCTCAAATCCTCATGGATGTTCCACATATATATTTCCTCTTCCAAATCACCATGGAGAAAGGTTGTTTTAACATCGAGTTTTCTAAATGCAAATCTTTAACAACCATAATACTTAAAACAATACGAATAGAAGTAATTTTAACAATTGGAGAAAAGATTTCATCAAAACCAATGCCATTTTTCTGTGCAAATCCCTTACAACTAACTTGGATTTACATCTTTTCTTACCTCCATCTCCCTCTTTCAGCCTATAAACCCATTTATTTGGTAAAGCCTTTTTACCTACATGCAACTTGCATAATTCCCAAGTCTGATTTTTTAGCAAGGAATCCATTTCTTCTTCCATTCCATGCTCCCACTAAACCTTGGCATCCACCTACATAGCTTCATCATAACATTTCGGTTCACCAGCATCAGTTAATAAAATAGAATATTACAAAGAGGGAGAAAATCTTTTTGGAGGTCTACTTATCCTTGAAGATCGTCTAACATTCACTAGAGTTTTTGGTATTTGTTGTTGTTGTTGTTGCGAAGCATGAGGAACCATTGGAACACCATTGTTTTAAATATCATCCAACACTACATAATCATTTTCTTTCTTCTCATGTTGTTGCAAGTGATCTTTGTACAACACTTTCTCATTGAATATGACATCCCTGCTTCTCAAATTTTTTTTATTTTCAAAATCTCAAAGCCTATAACCAAATTCATTAATGCCATATCCAACAAATATGCATTTCTTTGGTTTTGCATCAAGCTTGGTTCTATTTTCTGAATCGACATGTGCAAATTCTTCATAATTGAAGGTTTTGAGAAAAAAATAACTCACCTTCTTACTTGTCCATGCTTCCTCTGGAATACCACAACCCAAAGGATTAGAGGGACCTCTATTAATTAAATAAATAACAGTGTTTACATCCTCTACCCACATGTTTAAAGGCATCCCAACATGCAATCTCATAGTTTGTGCATGCTCCATTATAGTTCTATTCATGCACTCAGCCACTCCATTTTCTTGTGGAGTCCTTGGAACCATTTTCTATATACAAATACCATTAGAGGAACAATAATCTTCAAACTCTTTGCTGCAATACTCACAACCATTATCAAATTTGAGACATTTAAACTTTTTACCCGTCTCATTCTCAACCAAGCTTCTTCATTTTTAAAAAGTTTCAAATACATTAGATTTTTACTTAAGGAAATAAATCCATGTACCTTTCTTGTTGCATCATCAATAAAAGTGACATAATACTAAGAGCCACTGAGAGAAGATATCTCAGCTGGTCCCAATACATCCATATGCACAAGCTCCAATTTCTCATCTTTCTTTGCCTTCCCATCCTTGAGAAAACTCTCTTTTATTTTCCACACACACAACTTTTACATAAATCCATATTAACACATGTTTTAGACCTAGTAAAATATTCTTTGAATGAAGTACTTTCATACCTTTTGTACTCATATGCTCAATTCTATTATGCCACAATGTTGATTAAAAACCCATAGCAACTGTCTGATTTTCTGCCTACTTAACTACAACAAATGTTCCTAAACATTGACTTTTCTCTACAACAACTAAAGTAGAAGGAAAAGTATGACCTGTACAAAGATATAAGGTGCCTACTTTCACACCTTTTTCTACCACTAAGGCACCTTTTGTAACCTTCCAGTCTTTATCACTAAATGTAATAACACAACCTTCATCATCTAGTTGCCCTGCTGAAATTAAATTTCTACTCAATTTTGGAACGTTCCTTACCTCATGTAGTATCCAATGATTCTCATTCTGCAATTTAATTTTGATTCTTTCATTTCTAACAATCTAATAAGGTTTGTTATCTCCCAAATAAACCAACCCAAAATCCTCTTGGACTTAATCAAGAAAATAACTTCTATGGGGCGTAGCATGAAATGAAGCCCCTGAATCTAACACCCAAGAATCATCAGCATTATCAAGGGAAAGAATCAAAGCATCCGCATAAGATTTATTACTTACCACATTTTCCTCTTTATTTCCCTCATTTTTGTCTCTATTTTTTTGAGACCAATAATATTTCTTTAAATGAACCAGCTTACGATAGTACCAACAATCCTTCTTTTCTTTGGATTGGGACCTCTTGTCCTTTGATTTTCCTCATGACTTCCCACGACCTCCAGAATTATTTCCTCTCTCTTTTGTTCTACCCCTGCTTTCTACGTTCAAAACACTACCTGATGTGGATGTACCACTTGAGATTTTCCTATGAATTTCTTTGCTCAAAGTAACACCAAAAACATCATCAAATTTCAATGTATTCAAACCAAAAATAGAATTACTAATTTCTATTACCAATCTATTCCAACTTTCAGGAAAAGAACACAAAATCAAAAGAGCCCTAACTTCTTCATCAAAGTTTACATTTACAGAAGTCAATTGACTGGTAACTGTGTTAAACTCATTTAGATGATCAACAATTGACCCACCTTAGATACCATTTTCATATTAAATAAATGATTCATAAGAAATACCTTATTTGAAGCAGAAGGATTTTCATATAACTTTGTTAGGGTCTGCATCAAATCTGTTGTAGTCTTTGTTGTTGAGATATTAAATGCCACCGACTGTGCCAAGCATAAATGAATAATGCCAAGTGCCTTTCTTTCCAGAATATCCCAATCCTCATCAGATAGCCAAGGGTTTCTTGGTTTTCCCTTCCAATGGCCACCATATATCCTTCTGATAGAGATAGTCCTACATCTGCATCTTCCATAACTAATAGTTATGCCCATTAAATTTTTCTACCTTCAACTTGCTCTCTTCTTCCATAACTCCCACTCAACTGTAAGACCTTCCAACAAAGGATAAATGAACACAACCTGCTCTGATACCACTTGTTAGGTATTGGAGGTAATAACTTATCAATTAAATGTAGAAGAAATATGAAACACAACAGATTTATAAAACCTAGAAAAATGAACAACAAGAAGACAACACAAAGATTTAACGTGGTTCACCCAAATCCAGGCTACGTCCACTAACAAAGGGTCCAATATATATTAAAATACTAACAAAAACCTTTATAAAGACATGCAACAATGTTTGCAACCTACAAAAATGTTTTTCATCACGTTTTTCAATTGTTGTTTTTACACAACCATTGCTACGGGTATACGCAACACTTCCTGCATTTTTTCCATCCACTACTCTAAGATTTTTTGCTAATGTTTTTCATGATCTGTTGCCCTCCAAACTCTAATTTGATTATTGGAATACGTTCCCACACATGTACCATTAATTACAAATGAAGTGTTTCCATTGGTTTTGATTCATGCACCCAATAAAACATTTTCTTTGGGTGGTTACCAATAACTATTTGTAGCTGTCTTTTAAATAAATATTGTAATTGATCATTTCCAACATTTAATTATTGTTTGTAACTGTTAGTTTAAATACAAGTGCAACAAAATATTTATTACGTGCAAAAAATTAGTTAATAAGATAATAATGAAGATTTTATCTGAATCTGATTGGTCTCTATAACATAATAAAAGAAATGACAGTTTTGAAAAATAATGATAAATTGGATCTTGTACCATTGTTTGAAGGACGAAAACCTGTTGGTTGCAAATGGGCGTTCAAGAAAAATATTGTTCCATATGGAGGTATTGAGAGGTAAAAGCAAGGTTGGTTGCCAAATGTTACTCTCACGTTGAGGGTGTTGATTACGGTGAGATATTTTTTCCTGTTGCAAAAATGACATCCGTTAGATTTTTCCTTTCTATTGCTACTACTTATGATTTAGAGGTTGAGAAAATGGTTGTGAAAATTGCTTTCCTTCACAGTGACTTGGAGGAGGATATTTATATGACACAACCAGAGCACTATGTGGTGAAAGGTAAAAGTAAATTGTTTTGCAAATTGAAGAAATATTTGTATGACCTAAAATAGAGTCCTAGGATGTGGTACCAAAAATTTGATGCATATTTATTGAGTTTGGTATTTGATCATTCTAAATTAGATCATTGTGTTTATTATAAAACTGATGGTGATTTTTTCCTATTTATTGCATTATATGTTCATGATATGTTATTCATTGGTGAAGGGAAAGGTATGATTTCAGAACTAAAATATCAACTGGCTTCTAAGGTATCATTCTCTAGATTTATTAGCACTTCCACCAACATTGTTGGTATTCCCACCACTAGAACCATTCCTCCTACGTTCCCTTCTTGACTCTTTACCACTATTACAAGATCCTTTTTCCCCTAGTTTTTGTACATTTTGCACAACTTCAACCTTCCATGGAGTTGGTTTGTCTTGAGCTCCCATAATCTTCTTACAATTTTTGTTTTCTTGGTGGATGTAGATAGCTTTGAGCTTCTTCTCTTGTTTAACTACTTTCTCATACATAAGATTCATAGTAGCTGGACCATGAACATCTACCTCTCCCTAGATCTGACTATTAAGTCCCATGATGAAATTTCTTATACGAAAGAGTACATCCTTTTGGTACATAGGAACACAACGTAGCAGATGGGTAAAATTGTCCCAATACTCATTAACTATCATCTCACCTTCTCTTAGAGTCTGAAAATTTGTGAGTTTTTGGTCAAAATAGAGTTGGGGTAACCATCTTCTATGGAAAATTTCAACAAATTTGTTCCATGTCAGTTTCATTGGATTAATATTGAGTTCCATTTTTTATTCATCCACCAGTTAGAGGCTTCTCCTACTAACCTGTATGCTCCCCATGTTGCTTTGGTGACCTTAGTATAATTTTGAATCTCAAAATACTTCTCCATTTGGACCAACCAAGCCTCAACTTCATCTCCACTAGTGCTTCATTCAAACTTAGGTGGGGTGATTTTCTTCATATCCCTAGAGAGTTCATAAGCCATACGCTTCCTATTAGTTTTCTCAGATAGAGAAGGTGATTTCTCTTTCTCATGATCATGGGTTTGATCATGTTCGCGAGAAGAGTTTTCTCCCTCATCCTCATTGTTTGGAACTTCCTTCTGTACTCTATCCTTTACCCTTATTTCTTGTTCTAGGTTTCCCAACCTTGCTAAGATTTGATCTAGTCTAGCTTCAACTCCTACTGGTCCTTGCCCAAATTTTTGGCTTTCGCTAGGATTAGTTTGTGTTCTCACCATCTTTGTAAGAATGGAATATACCTGAAGGTTCATCCATATTATATTTAATCATGTTATCAGTATCTTATGGAAAACATTTAAATGAGCATTCAATCATAAATAAGGAATTCCAAATAAGATTCAAGCACAAGCTTTTTGATAAACACATGATTTTATTATTCACAAGGATCTAAATATCCTTTTGATTACATAGAGTGGCTATTTAGATAGTCAAGTGGAGAGTATCCCTCAAATTCACTCTCTGACACATAACTCAATGGGGTATACCCTACAAATTGTGATTATTTTTTATCTCTCATTTGTTTATATCTATCCCAAAATGGATAATATCCTTCGGACTTGTCATTTGATACATAGTCAAGGGGGACATAACCCTCTAATTCATCACTCGGGGAAAATACAATTACTTCCACCATCGGAAGAACTCTAGGGTCTCTAAAGATAAATTTCGGATTGACACTCCCTTCCGAGGGCATATCCCTTGAAAGTGATAAAGACTCAAACTTCTCTGGTGAGACGGAAGGTAAATAGTTGTACTTAGCCTCCATCTTCATCCTTCTCTTTACATCAATAATTCGAGAAAGTGTGTGACTGAAGGTTTTAGTGTCGCTTAAATAGATGGAATTTTCATAATTGGTACCCTCAATTGTTCGAACAATGGCCTCTCTTTCCTTCTTGGCCTTCAAGTATGTTCATTCTCAATTATTGACTTTCTTACAGTTAACCAGAGATGCACCATCTTGGTACAAGAATTTCCAAACATTAGATATAATGTTGAATAGAAAGTATGATCAACACCTAGGTTCTAGAGAAAAACTTGGTAGCTCTAATACCACATGTAACATGTCATTCATTCACTAAAGTAATTTTTCTTAAGTTTTCACTTTGCAAGTAAATAAACCATGTAACTTAACCATTGCCATAAAATTTTTCTTTATTTTATAGAGAAGAAATGAACATAAATTTCATAACAATAATCAACTTTGATTCCATTCCAATATAATAATTCACATATTACAATATTCCACAAAATTTGTACAAAGTACATACATAGCTCAACTGAGCTTCAAAGCAATGGACATAGATAGTCCAAGAACCTCCTTTCAAATCTTGGTCTTTAGTCGTCTGTTGAGGAGGAAAAACATCACTCAAGTGCTTTTCCACCAACCATAGACACATATGTGGTCCCCCAAACATCTACCATTTGATAGATGGCCCTACCCTTCAACAAAGAGATTAGTGGAGTAACCTTGTAACAACAACCAACCTGAGCTTAGTGTTGTGTCCTACATGACTAGAACTTGTAAACCCACAATCTAGGACTAGCATGAATACAAATGGATCACGATGAATTGACAGTGGAGCCAAAGGCAATAACACTACTTTATACAAAGTACATTCTCACCTAGTACTTCGAGTGATAGTCATCCTACTTACATACACTACTCAAGATCAATTTGACTTAAGGCCATTATAATATATGCATAGGTTTTTCCTTCAATGGGTAGTTTTTAACCCTAGAGACAACCTATTCCCTTTGACCACATCTTTAATGGTATTTCTACCCACAAATCATAAATGCAAGTTACCCTAAATGGATAATCAAACCCTAGGTGTAATTTTAAAAGCTATCTAATATAATCAAATAACTTAGCTATGAATAACCCATAAGCTATCCTTGCTTAATCATATCTAGTATACTTATACTAATGACAAATAATTCCTCCTATTATAGAGAAAATACAAGCACTTTCACAGATAAACATAAAACAACTTCTTTTCCCTTACCAAAGAAAATACTATGATTCCCTAATGCAAGTAATTTCAAGCAGATCAAATAAACCATTCAAATCTCAATCTTCATAAATAAAGAAAAATAAGAGAAGACTAGACCCTCATTCTCGTAATATGCTTAATCCAATTGACTGACTTGATGCACAACCTTCCAACAACAACTTACTAGCTTCAATTAATCCTCTTAAAGCAATACTTCACTATGACTTCTCCCTCAAGATAACAATATGCACTCACAAAGTAATTCACAACTCTCACACAATAACTCTCAACTCTCAGAATAATTACAGCAAAATAAGTTTGCAGAAAAATATGTTCCAAATAAGGGAACTATCCCATCTATTTATACAAAAAAATGAGACATTGCAGCCTAGAAAAAAGGCATGCCAGTCGACAACTCTCTCCATGCATGTCGACTCACTATACATACAACTTAAAGGTGGCAAAAATTTGAGTGTGAACTCATCATAATATGCTACAAATTGACTCATTTAGTTGATAGAAGCTAAAGACTAATTCAAAGGTGCACAAGCCCAAATGATGACAGTTGAAGTGCAACCAAAATAGACTTCTACATATTATAGAGTTTCATAATTTGGTGTCATGTTGCAGCCAACCTCCCTATCCCTTTGGCACGGTTTAACTCTCTTGAAACAATATTCTATTACAAGCAACACTTATACTATGTTGACTTGGTCATAGCTTTGTTGAGCAACTAAGGAAAAATGAGTTGTTTCATAGTAATAGTGTATAAATGGTGCTTTGACCAATTCACGCCTTACTATTTTCTTTTCCTACTATCATGCATTCATAATAATTTATGAAGTTGGCTTTATATTCCATCACTTTACATAATAGATATAAGCATTCTAAGTTTGGGATAAATTATTGCTTAATAATAAAGATTCATTTCCATATAGCATCGACTATGGTTTACTTTCATATTGGCCTTTATTGTTGCATAATACTTTTGCATATAAATCAACTTTTATCTTATATCATCATATGTATTATTCGGCCTATAATACTTGCATAATATATATATATATATATATATATATATATATATATATATATATATATATATACACACACAATCCAACCTCCTTTAATACCATGTTTATATAAACATATATTTATATATGCACACATACATCACATATATATATATATATATATGTTAATAAATATCATTAACGCTATATCACTCACATATATATGTATGTATGTATGTATATACTAATATATATATCCCATGTCAATCAAGGTATGTATACATTCGATATATAAATAAATATGATCAATGTGACATTCACTATATATATATATTCCTTTATGTACATGTATACATACGTATACATATGTTGATATATCCATATGGACATTTCCATTTGTCAAACATGCATATGTATTGACATATGTATATATATGTATATATCTTATATATATCACACACACACATTTGATTGCACAATCAAGCACATACACATTACTATCTTATTGATAGGGAATATTTGTGTGATGTATATATACATATTCACATACATGTCGTATTGTCAATTCGATAACACCATGCTCATAACAATGCATATGTACGTCTACCTATGTACTCTCATGTACATGTTCCTTCACGTGTATGGCCCATCTTTGACATGCATATGCATACATATACATACATTCCACGCGTTTTCACCTCATCAATTCAAACATAGTAATATAAGGAAGAACTCATAAGCTCTAAACAAGTAAACATCATCCAAGCATGCATTCAACAATAATCAAGACCCTTACTAATGCAAACACATCATGCTAAGGATGAATTACCAATTCCTGACATAATAACTTGACTCAACCATTCTACTGTGAGTGTGTGTGTAAGCTCAGTAAGGTTACATTACTGGTTACCCAACCAAGTTCTTTTCCTGAGTGATACTTCCCCTCACACCTAGAGAATTGAACATATACCTGCATCCAACTAACACATTCCCACGATAGTCAATTGTTCAACAAAATATGTTTTCACATAATATTTCTCCATAGTTAGAATATCCAATTCAATAGCCATCCATTTCACATACATGCATTTCATCACATATCATTAAATGAAATAACATTCATTCATAATTTATTGATAACAAAGTGCAAGCACATATATTCTCAATCAAAATTCAAAGTACATTCACACATGCAATATTTTACCCTACATAGTAATAGTAAATAGGTAAATACACAATTGGGGTGTAACATGCTCCCCCCTTGTGAATCATCGTCCTCGATGATTTTTATGTAGCAACACAAATTAGTCAAACAAATAACATTCATTAATAATTCATTGATAACAAAGTGCAAGCACATATATTCTCAATCAGAATACAAAGTAAATTCACACATGCAATATTTTACCCTACATACTAATAGTAAATAAGTAAATACACAATTGGGGTATAACAATATTTGGGTGTACCACTAAATGGTGTACAAAAAAAAGTGAAGGATCTAAACATGGCATGCCCACATAGAACCAATAAAAAAATATCTATGTATTTTTTGAGGATAGTTGTGGTGATTTCCCATTCTTCTTTTGATATACTCATTGCAAGATAGGTGCTTTTTGGATCACTTTCGATACCTAAGTTGAATTCATGTGTTTCTTCTACTATATTACTAATGACCATTCATACCATTGTGAAAAATGTTGAGTAAAGGGGAAGTTCCTCACATATTGATGCCTCAAAGAGTTTTTCATCAATAGACACATCATTATTTATTTTTTCTCTTGTATCCGATAGTGCATCAAAGAGTTTTTCAGTAAAGGACTATAACTTTTTTAGTTTACTATTTTTTTGGTTTTTTTTTCATATTTTTATCTTTTTGGCACTAAGGAAATTTTCTTGTTCATCAAAATGAGTTTGCATAAAGATCTATATGAAAACCCTTTTTTGGTCACTTTTTGGAATATCATTGTGGACTCCATGAACTTAACTAAAGCTTCACCAATTTTGAACATGTCTAAAGACAAAGAATACTATTGGTCTCAAGTAATGAGTTCTAGATGGATGAGGATTTTGATTGATGATGGAGTGAGGGGGGTAGTAGTGTAAACATGATTTTCAATAATGAAAGTGATAATACAAATTTTTATGTCATTGAAAAAAGTAGTGAAATCAATAAATAAGTCTTCAATGCCCAATCCTTTGACATGCTCAACAATGAGAAAGAATCCTATAATGTCAAAGTTTTCATTGGTATCACAAGATTCCTCATTTAACAAAATATATCCTAACCCAAATCTATATTAGTTAACCCTAATGTTAAGTAGTTTAATGATTACTTGTTCATGGTGTACCAATCATTTACCTTTGTATTATTTATTCAATTTTCTTACCATATGCTCTCACACTTGCCTTTATGGGATCTTAGTGATCAAAACATTAAATATCTATAAATGGTTTACTATTGATTTCATTTGACTACATTATTATATTAAAAAAGGAAAAAATATTTGTGTGCTAATAATGTATGTTCACCTTTTCAATAAAATTAAGTGCAATTTTGATTTTAATTATTTGTGGGCATTTTAAATTTTAGTACATTTTATATGTGAGCATTAAAAACCATTTGAGTATTTTAGATCTAAGAATACTTTAATATTATTTTGGTTGGGGACATCACACTTACCTCTTGAGAGTTGGAGAAGTTGGTGGTTGTGTAAAGTGCCTTGCAACTTCAAGATCAACGAGTCTTTAGTATTGTCGACTCCAACCACACATTGGGATGTTGGTCTTAAAAATATAACATTTGTTCATGGGGAGGAAACACAAGAGGAATTGGTTGGAATTTTATTGAATAACCTCACAATTGTAGTGATATATAATCAAACTTTAATGTTGATACAATATTAGTAGATATTGATTAGAGGAAACAACATATTTTCCTTATAAACTACAATTTTATAATATTTTGTTGCATTTTTAATACAACAACTATACTCATTGACAATAAAAAAAATAAAATTTATTAATTGTTTATCAACTCTCATATAAAATTCCAATTCAAATCTAATATTATCTATTAAAGACTTTATAATATTTAAAAGAAAAATTACTTTTAGATTTTTCATTTTTTAATAAACTTCCTCTACTCTTCCCTGCAAATGGCCTCCGGATAAATCCTTTCATAGAAACTTGGTGTAGCATAGTAAAAACACTTTAAAAATCATGAGGGGACCAAGAAAACTAGTAGAATGTGATAATCATTAAGATGCCTCTAAATGTCCCAGAATTGCATCTCAAGCTTCCTACCTCTGACACAAAAAATATCCAATCCTCACGACAGAAGTCTGGCACAGGGAGGAGGAAGAACCCTCCAGCCAGAATGCTGGGAGAAACGAAAAGAGCTGCAGTGTGCCTGATAAGCACCATCTAATTTCTAAAGCTTCTGAATAGTTTGAAAATGCAAAACATCTGTGCAAAGACTTCTTTCAGGTAATCACAGAAGTATTTTTCAAGTTTCCAAATACCTTCTTGTGTGCTTAGGAATAGTGCTGTAGCAAAACTGTACACTGAAATACGCCCTCATTGATGTATGATAATGTGGAAATGGAGACATGATGCATACTGTTGTATCCTGCAAAGGTCAGAAAAGCCACATAAATTCAATCTAACACCAATACTATTGCAGCCTAAGCTCTCTGCTACGAACCAAACAAATGCTTTAACTTTACCTCTTTGTACAATAAACAATGACCAACATGCATCTTGTGGCTAAGTGAGGCCATTAATGTAGAATCAGCTGCACCAAGATTGTCACCAGAACCTGTACCTATTTCCTTAGTAGGCGATCCATGATCATTTTGACTAGTGGTAGGGTTTTGGATTCTTCGCCTTTCTTCACCATAACCATACATACCTTTTCCATTGTAGAGCGGTTTAACAAAGTCCTGAGATGCAGATGCTTGAAATCTTCTAGATATTGTCTTATTAGTTCTTGGTCGGTAATTACAGCTATCACGATCCATTCTCCTCTGAGCAGGCGCTTGTACGGACCTGTGCAAGGTCTTATCCGTATAAACTCCGGCGCAGGAGCGCTATCAACAACCAAAACAGTGCATACAATGATTGCACTCAACAAATTGTGTTCTGATATTAATTTCAGCTTGTATTCAAAACCATTTTCCTGGACATCAATTTGAATGACTGCATTGTCTGCAATCCAATCGGAAAAGAAATGTGGTCGAAGAGTTGATTTGGCTCCATCCACTGCGCTCCCAATTGCAACCATATACTCTGACGGCACCCTCTGATATGTGAATGAAAAAATGTCTCAGCAAAGCTATTAGTGAATAATTTTCACTGGGGGAAATAATTACAGGTCTTCTTAAGTTCCAGGATAGATTACTATAATTATGATTTTAATATTATTAAAAAAATCTAGAATTTGATGTACTTTTAAGCACAAAAGATAAAACAAAGCTTAAGATCCATAACACATCAAAAAAGAAGAAAAAGTCTTTCAATATGACAAATATAGTGTGAGAATTAAATACCTGTAACCTGTGAGTTAAATTCCGTATAACTGCATTGCTGTACTGCAAAAGTTGCTAAATTTTCAGTGCAGGCAGCTCTTCAATACCTGATATATCCTGATTAATGTTCAGAGTTACAAGATTTGCAAGATCAGATATACCTGATATACTTTTACAATTTTGACAATCATTCAGCTGAAGACTATTCAATGCAGTTACACTTTTCAAATCCACAGTGATCAGGTTTTCCATTGAACTAAGGACGACTGATTTCAAATTTTCACATCTATGCACCTCAAGACTTTTCAGCTTCCCACATTCATCAATGATAATCCTCTGCAGGCAACTTAGACCTACAAGATGTAGAAATTTCTCAAGCTCAGGGCAGTGACGAATGCTGAATGCTACAAGGTTTGGAGTAAAATACATTTCTACTGTCTTCAAATTTTTGCAATCAGCGACTTCAAGACGATTCAGCGTCTCACATCTAACAATCCTAATCGTCTGTAGCACCGACAGATGGGCAAGAAATGGCAATTCTTCAAGCTCTGGACATTGATAAATGTTCAGAGTTACAAGATTTGCAAGATCAGATATACCTGATACACTTTTACAATTTTGACAATCATTCAGCTGAAGACTATTCAATGCAATTACACTTTTCAAATCCACAGTGATCAGGTTTTCCATTGAACTAAGGACGACTGATTTCAAATTTCCACATCTATGCAACTCAAGACGATTCACCTTTTCACATCTACCAATTGTAACCGTCTGCAGGCAACTCAGGTCGGCAAGGCATGGCAATTCTTCAAGTTCTGAGCATTGATTGATGTTCAAGGTTACAAGATTTGGAAGACCAGATATTCCTGACACAATTTTCAAGCTTTTGCAGTTAGTCAACTCAAGAGTATTGAGGCTTGTTACCATTTTCAATTCTAGTTCAGTTGGACCTTCCATGGATGTAAGGACAAAAGATTTGATATGATATCCGCTAACCAAGACCTTGGTTACAAGATGCTTGTAAAAAATTTCTAACTTTTGAAGGCTACCCATTGGACATCCAACAGTAAGGGACTGTCCCATGTTACTCAAATCCAATATTCCTCTTAATCTGATATTAGACAAATTATATACAATTGAAGGTGAATACTTGAAAGTAGCTGCCTCTCCACTTCTACAGGACGCCAGTTCTACACTTAATTTGGTAGGCCCCGAAAGAAGACGTTCAGGAGTCATGTTATCTACGCTTACTGATTTCAAACTTTCACAACAATGCAACTCACTATGATTCAGCTCCTCCGATCTACTAATTGTTACCGTCTGCAGGCAGCTCAGATGGGCAAGACATGGCAATTCTTCAAGTTCTGGACATTGATTAATGTTCAGAGTTACAAGACTTGCAAGATCAGATATACCTGATACACTTCTACAATTTTGACAACCATTAAGCTGAAGACTATTCAATGCAGTTACACTATTCAAATCCACAGTGATCAGGTTTTCCATGGAACTAAGGACGACTGATTTCAAATTTTCACATCTATGCAACTCGAGACGATTCACCTTCTCACATCTACCAATTGTAACCGTCTGTAGCTCTGTCAGATCGGCAAGACGTGGCAATTCTTCAAGTTTTGGACATTGATAAATGTTCAGAGTTACGAGGTTTGCAAGACCGGATATACCTGATACACTTTTACAATTTTGACAATCATAAAGCTGAAGACTACTCAATGCAGTTACGCTTTGTAAATCGACAGTGACCAGGTTTTTCATGAAAGAAAGGACGACTAATTTCAAATTTTTACATCTATGCAACTCAAGACGACTCACCTTCTCACATCCATCAATCCCAACCGTCTGTAGCACTGTCAGATCCGCAAGACGTGGCAATTCTTCAAGCTTTGGACAATGAAAATTTGTCAGAGTTACGAGATTTGCAAGACCAGATATACCTGATACACTTTCAAGATTTTGACAATCAAAAAGGTGAAGACTATTCAATGCAGTTACGCTTTTCAAATCCGCAGTGACCAGGTTTTTCATGAAACTAAGGGCGACTGATTTCAAATTTTGACATCTATGCAACTCAAGACGATCCAGCTTCTCACATCTACCAATTGTAACCGTCTGTAAGACTGTCAGATCGGCAAGACGTGGCACTTCTTCAAGTTTTGGACATTTATAAATGTTCAGAGTTACAAGATTTGCAAGACCAGATATACCTGATACACTTTCAAGATTTTGACAATCATTCAGCTCAAGACTATTCAATGCAAATACACTTTTTAAATCCACAGTCAGCAGGTTTTCCATGGAACTAAGGGCGACTGATTTCAAATTTTGACATCTATGCAACTCAAGACGATCCAGCTTCTCACATCTACCAATTGTAACCGTCTGTAGCACTGTCAGATCGGCAAGACGTGGCACTTCTTCAAGTTTTGGACATTTATAAATGTTCAGAGTTACAAGATTTGCAAGATCAGATATACCTGATACATTTTTCAAGGTTTTACAGTTAGTCAACTCAAGAGTATTGAGGCTTGTTACCATTTTCAAATCTAGCTCAATCAGACCTTTCATGGATGTAAGGACGAGAGATTTGATGTTGGGATAATGACATCCGCTAACCAAAACCTTGGTTACAAGATGCTGGTAAAAAATCTCTAGCTTTTGAAGGCTACCCATGGGACAACCAACAGTAAGGGATTGTCTCTTGTTATTCAAATCCAATATTACTCTCAATCTGACATTAGACAAATTATATTCACTTGAAGATAAATACTTGAAAGCAGCTGGCTCCCCGCTTCTACAGGACGCCAGTTCTACACTAAATCTGGAAGGCCCCAAAACCAAACATTTAGGATTAAATATAAGGGATTCTAGAAAGGACCACCCTTCAATTGTCATGTTATCTACGCTTACTAATATTTTTTCTAAATGATTTGACATGCCCAACAAATCTAGGTCCTCTACAAAAATGGTTTGAGAAATCTGCAGCTCTTTCAGCGAGGACGGCACCTGAAATTAAAAATAATCTCGTCTTAAACATTCAGTAGTAAACAAGCAGCAATTATTAGCGAATGGATACTTGATTTTCAATGAAGAATAAAATACCTGGTCACCATGCCAGAGTCTTTCAGAAGTCCTTGGATGACTTTTAAGTACTGAAAATTTTGGAGAGGAATCCACAGAGGAATGTGTTCATGTGTATGCCCTTTAAAATCAAGTTCAAGCCATAGCAGGGTAGCTGATCTCTCAATAGAGCTATCTGAATTTCCTAAAAAATATGTAATTTGAGCATCCATGGAGCTGTCTAGAATAGACTGAAAACACCTCCATTTCGGTCTGTCCTGGTGGTCAAGAATCTTTTGGAATCCCATTTTTTCCTGCATTCAAAGATCAACGTTAAACTTCTTGTGCATTAAAAAAAAAAATGGTTCAATATGCCAAAAACATCCCAACAATTAAAATTTTTACTGTCACCAAGTAATGAGGAACTAACCAGATCTCTAAGATGATCGGAACGCCACAGGCGACGGGGAAGATCTTCTTCTGCCATTTCTCTTCCCAAGTCCAGCAGGAGGTCATGCATTGTCAATACAGCCTCCCGATCCCACCTCCCTTTAATTTCTTCCACAAGGCCTTTATCTTTGAGTGTGTTCAATGCATCTCTAGCGTTCCATCCGCATCTCTCCAATACTCTCTTCGCCATATTCACTGATTTACCAACAAAAAAACATGCCATATCCATGAACAACATTCTTACCTCTCTGTCCAATGTCTCAAAACTTATTTTGAGACTCTGCGTTATGTCTCCATGCAGCATGCCCTTATATTTCTTCAAAGCAGACTGACAATCATTGATATTTTTACCAGTAATATGCCTTCCCAGAACTCGAAGATACAGCGGTAAGCCTCTGCATGCATCTGTGAAGGCCTCAACTACTTCCTTGTATCCAATAGCCGGACGGGATTGGTGGAAAGCATACCAACAAAATAACTGTCTTCTATATTCTGACTTATAGCTCTTAAATAATAAAAAGAAATTCCAGCCCTCGTGAGCACACCATTTTCACGGGTTGTAACAATTGCTAAACTGTTACCTGAGTTATTTAAGATAGGAAAAGCATCTAACTGGTCCAAATGATTAATATCATCTAGAACAATAAGGAAGCGCAGATTCTTATCTAGTTTGCCCCAACTTTTCTTGAGATAGCTGATTCCATCCTCTTTACATTCAAAATTGGGATGATCTTGGCGAAGTAGATCTTTGAGAAGTTTACACTGCAATGAAGGCAATTCCCCTTTTTCAGATCTTTCTCGAACATTTGACAGAAAACATGCCCCGTCGTATTCTGATCGTTTCCTATTGAACAACTCTCTCGCCAGAGTTGACTTCCCGATCCCACCTATACCAGATATGCCGAGAATGTTGGCCTCCTTTCTCTTCTTGTAGAATCTTTCAAAATCTTTTACCAGCTCATCGAGTCCCACGGGATGATCTGCAACATGTATAGGTTCTTTCCTCTCTACTTCTTTCTTCACTTTTAACGCTATGATTTCACATAGATCGCTCTCCCTGAAATTACAAGAGAAAAGAGGATGTCATAAGAAAGACATCTATGCTGAGTAAAATCAATAAATTTTGTGATAAGTAAATGGAATAGATTTAAAAATACATAGAAGCAGCTATATTTCTTATACTTGCTGGATTCAAAGCCAGCGGTAAGTGAAACTTTGTGCAGGGCTTTCTTCCAGGCCTCAAGCTTCTCTTCTTTATGGCTCCGCTTCTGTATATGATTTGCAAATGCATTGGCATACTTTCCTGTTTCAACGTGGCGGAGAACAGAAGACTGCACATCGCCATAAAACACAGGAATGATCATACAGTCGTATCTAACATTAAGAGCAGCTCCTCCAAACACCAGGCTGACTCTGCGTATCTTTGGGAGAAAATAGCTACGTGAACTGAAGCGGATCTGATGGCCGTCTCAATGGTATGAGGAAACGAGCATCCAATTTCCTTCTCTTCGGAATCAAGAAACGCTTGCACGTTTAACTTCTGAAGGGAATTGTAAAGCTCACGAGCCAGAGTTTCTTTAACGTCAGGCCCTCTGTGGTTGATGAACACATCATACACTTTTGGAGATTTCTCTACAGCTCTTATTTTCCCGGAAGATTCATTTTCAGAGAAACGAGGAGGTTCGTCATTACGTTGGTGAGACGACGAAGAAGATGCCATGGATATAAGAATGGCACCTGGAACGTGAACGCTAAGCGAAGCTCAAAAGAAGGTATTTCAACTTGTGATGAAGAACAGAACAAATTGAACCTCCCGCACAGAGGACTGAGCTTAAGAACCACGCGAACCCGCAGTATGCTTTGCAGCATGGCAGTGGCCTGGAGCTCGTCAGAGTTAAAAAAGTTTTCGACTCCGAGACGATTCTGTTTACTTTATTTACGTCGTTCGATTGGTAATTTTGAACATAGCGTTTAAAATTGCGTACGAAACTTCCGGTCGCTTTAATCGGCGAATGTACCTATGGTGATTTACTTTTTTTTATATATGTTTTACATGTCTTTTATGTATGAATGTATACTAGTGATATTTAAGGAATTCATTTTTTTATCTTTAATTTATTTGATATATATTTTAAATGTTCTATGAGCATGTATTAGCATATAAAGATACATTCTTGATATTTAAGATTTTTTAAATTTATAATTAAAAAATAAAGATGAATAGTGGTACATATGTTCAATAAAGTGAATAGATTAGACAATTTTTTATTGGATATATTTGTCACCATTTTCACTTGCATGAGTTTAATTTATTTGTATAATTTTTTCATTGCAACTTTTTATTGAATATATGTGTCATCAATTTAATTAATGAAGGACATGTTTGTTTGTGAATTTATTTGTATAAGAAACTATCATTCACTTTTGTTTTCACGTACAATTTGTTTTTCACAAAATTAATATAAATTTCTATTTTTTCACAAGTGTTTATATGCTCATGTAAAGTAAAGATAAGTTCTTAATATTCACTTACCTATATTACATACAAATCTATATAAATTATCAAGTACATATGAGAAAACATGTATCGACCACATTTGAATAACCTCTAGTGATTATGAATATCACAACAAACTTAAGAAAACCAATAGTGGTAGAAATAGGATTGCAAAGAAATATACAATAAAATGATGTTGAAATAAAATATAAAATAATACAAAACACAAAGACACATATATACATAGTTCACCCAATATGGACTATGTCCATGTAGAAATAGTCAATCTTTCCTTTATTTTGTCTAGCAATATGAAGGGATACAACCTACAAAACATCCACTGTAACTTCATCTTCTCTCTATCACAATCTCCTCTCACAATACAATACAATACAATGCAATACATAACCATAAGCAATGCCCTCATAAAAGGGGGTTACCTTTTAGGGCAAGAAAAACCAACATAATCTCCACCATCAAATTTATGACCTAATAATGAACAATCTAGATTTACAATAAAAAATAATATGTAAAATATGGCTTTTGGGGGCACGTGACTCCCAAACCCCATCGGGGGATGGGGCTCCCAAACCTCGCAAGGGGGGTACCCCCTTGCACCCCTACTAAAATGGGCTCTATAACTAATAAGATCATATTCCATAACTAGAAATATCGCACTTGGAGACTAATCACAACAATTATAGGAAGATAGTTAGGCTCCACCAACAATATTCCACTTAGAGACTAGAATTACAACCTCCCACTAGATAGGCTCTGACTTTAGACTTGGAAAGTTTCTCATTTGCACCATCAACCTTGAAGGCCAATTGAAACTAAGTAGGAAATTAGTCTCTCCCTAGTTATTGCTTTTTTCAACATGTCTACAAGATTTTGGCTCATGTATATCTTTTTTGGTGAGTGAGTTGCATAAGCCAGCTTGTTAGATGAAAACTAATGCAAGTAAATAAACCTAAAAAGAAGATCAATTCAAAGTAATGCAAATCCTAGATCTAGGGCTTGAATGGACTCCAAATTTTAGAATTTTGTTGTACAAAGTCAAGTTCACCAAAATGAAATGTATGGAAATAGGTTTGGATTAATTTGAAATGGGGGTATGATGGAAATTTTCCCCACTTCATTAGGAAATGAGATCCACACAAAGAATTGAATTACAACCCTTAGGTGAGTCAACTCAATGAGAGAATCTACTGATTTCCTTATGATTGAGGACGGGGGTATCAGCTAAACAACACTTTTGGGAGAAAAAAAATAAAAATAGTAAATCTACTCAATTATGCTCATTCAAACTTGAAACAATAATTTAAATCTCAATACTAATAGAAAAAAAAATAAATATAGATCGAGAATGGTAGAACATTGTGTACCAATCACCAAAAGGCAGTTTTGAGAGGATGTTTGGGACTCCTTTTCCCATGGGTGAATGGGTCTCACTCAAGGTTTTCAACCAATTTTGGGAGCCTTTGATGTCACTGTAGCTTCTGTTTGATCTGAGTTTTAGTGTAGAAAGCCAAAAATCAAATTTGTAGGTGAGTTTCTGTGAATTGATGGAAAATTTGACAACTTTTCCATTCTTGCTCTTCAAAGAGATATTCAATCCTTCTCCAACCTAAGATTTGCAATGTAACACAAGAGGGAATTTTTTTGGTTGGGGGTTTGCCTTGGAAACCTATTTGAGTAATTAAACCTTGAATTGAAATAATGAAATGTGAAAGGAATGATGAATGAACAATGCTATGTTGCAATTCACTAAACCATTGAATAAACCTTTGGAAATATGAAATGTTGAGCTTGATCTTGCATGAAATGGCTTCAATGGATGTGGATCTTGATACTTGAATCATGACTTTGAATGCTTGCTTGAATCTTGAAACCACATCACAATGTTAGCTCCAAAAACATGCATGATGCAAGAAGACTTTGACATGGTTTTTGAGATTTTGATTTTTGCAATAAATCACTGATAAATCTACCTTTGAATGCTCTTGATCATAATCTTTTCTATACTTTTTTCTCACTTGAATTCCTAATGTTTATTTGATAAAAGAACCTTGTAT
Source organism: Sequoia sempervirens (assembly GCA_007258455.2). Lineage (NCBI taxonomy): Eukaryota > Viridiplantae > Streptophyta > Pinopsida > Cupressales > Cupressaceae > Sequoia > Sequoia sempervirens. Next base: position 16,973 of record VDFB02060228.1, on the reverse strand, counting down.
TTATAGGTATGTATCCTTAATTTCTTGAAAATTAAACATTAAAAGCCAACATCAAAATTTGAAGTTAGGGACATTAAAATATCACCAAAAACATTAGTTTAAATTTAGGTTCAAAGGCCTAGGGTGGACCTATTCACCAATGGGCGAATGGGTCCTAGGTCCTTATTCCTGGAACACAAGCCAAAATCTTATACGGACATTTTTATTATGCAACAATTACGGTCCTTTTTCCCTTGGGTTATGATAGGCTCGTTGGATTGAGCATCTATTTGCAAAAAGATTCATGTATTTTTGGTGACTTGTGTGTCTCTCCAGGAATCTTCCTCGTATTTGTATTGTTCGATATCTCATGAGCGGTGTATTTCCCTTTTGAAGACCGATGTTTTTGGTGATAGACAAGTTTATTTGGAGACTGTGTTCATTGTTGTGTCGTGCCATGACTTGTTATTCTGGTTTGATTGAGTAGTTGGCAATTATTGGTTTGAGGAATGGATTCAGATTTTTTTGGGACGATTAGAGGGAGTTTTCACTTCATGACTACTAACCAAATTTTGGTAATCATGAAGGGTTGTACATAATTGTGTGAATGAGGGAAATTTCATCGTCCCAATCTTATCTTGAAGCTTATTTTATAAATTCTCAATGAACATTTGTTGGAGATCAAGATTGAGAATCTTAATGTTGATTTTTGAGTAAAGCAATTGATAAGATGAGATAAAGTCAATGACCTTTTCATCATCCTTTTTCTTACATCTCATTAAATATGCTAAGGTCATCTTAGGACCCATGTGCACTTGGAAATGATTAAGAAAGGCATCAACAAGCTCATTGAATGAACATATTGAGTTATTTGGTAAGGAACAAAACCATTTCAAGGAAGTGTCTTTCAAGGATCCAGGGAAGAGTTTAGCCAAGAGTTTATCCTCAATAATGAAGTCACTACATAGGGTTGTGTATGCAGAAATATATCTAAAAGGATCCCCTTTCCCACCATATTTATTGAATCTAGGAATCTCTATACCTTGTGGCTTTTGCATTCTCAATATCTCCAAGAATAAGGGGTTTCTTTTCACATATTGTGAAGGTTGGCCATTTTAATTTTGATTCAATGTAAAAATTTGTTGTTGGAGGGATGAAATAATTTGCAAGAGTTGGTTTAGGATGGGATCATTGTTTGTATTGTGAGATGGAGGTGAATAGGGTGGAGGTGTATATGTATTCAAAGGGTAAGTGAATTGTAAGTTTGTGAGGGGGGATGGATTAGGAGATATGAGATTTGAATGCACAAAGCTAAAGGGATTCCCTAAGGTAGTATTGAAAATTCTAGTGGGTTGTATGGCTATAGTAACAGTTGGATTAGTGTATGTCAGAATAGAGGTCATGGTTGTGGAAGGAGGAATTAGATTTCTACCTTAACTTTGGGTATACCCCAAAGATTGAGCACAACTAGCTATTGTAGGGACATTTTTATCAATGATGTGGGATATGCTATGCATAGCTTCTATTCCTAGTTCATTATCAAACATTCTCCTCATGTTATCTATGTTAGGAATCACAATTTGTCTAGTTCTAAGTCCATTTTTATTAAGTTCTCTTGAGGGACATTAGCAACCATTGATTCAACATTAGTAACACTAGTTGTTGGTAATGTGGTCATAGGAAATGGAGTGTCATTGGTATGATCCATACTGGGTTGACTAGTGTCACAACTATGAGTGAACTTGAGTTGGAAAACCCAAGATCTACTGCGAGTAATATATCGCGAGATGACATGAGTATCGAACTACATCTCACGATAGTATTTGTAGTAGGAAACCAGGTTGTGAAGCTCATACAAGTTTCACCAAACCTAAGGTGCACCCAAAATGGATAATAGGAAAGAAACAATCAAAAATAGGAAGTGTAATGCAAATATGTAAAAAGAGAGCAATTTCCAAATTTTATACAAGATAATTTTTTTTATTATACTATGCAAAAACCTAAAAAATGATGTCTTTTAATTCTAATTTTTATTTTCAAATACATTTGAATTTGACCAATTAATCTTAATGTGAAAAATTTCAAAAAATAGAAATTTTAGAAACTGAAATAGAAAGTTGAATGCAGAAACACAGAATGTAGATTGAGGGTTTTGAGTGCCCAAAATTTTAGAAAAAATCCTAACCAAGGACTCATTCTCCCATGGGTGAATGGGTCTTGTGTCAAGGTTTTGAAAAAATAAATTATAAATTTCTCAGTTGATATTTATGCTTTCAGATTTTGGTTGCAAATAGGTAGTTATAGTTCAAATTTCTAGAGAATCACATCTAAATGAAAGTGTGAAATGATGCAAAATGACAAGAAAAAAGACCTAATTTGAGATGCAATTTTGATTCAATTTTTTGATTTAAGTGACTGATCATGCAATGTTATGTAAGCACTAGGCAAAATTGATGAAATTTTTGAATTTTTTAGATTTTAAAGAATACAAAAATGAAAACCTAAAACCCTAAAATAGATGCAAACTAATGCAAGTAAATAAACCTAAAGAATATGTAAATCAATGCAAAGTAATGCAAATCCTAGATCTAGGGCTTGAACGGACTCCAACTTTTAGAATTTTGTTGCACAAAGTCAGGATCACCAAAATGAAATGTATGGAAATAGGTTTGGATTAATTTGAAATGGGGGTATGATGGAACTATCTCCCTACTTTCATTAGGAAATGAGATCCACACAAAGAATTGAATTACAATCCTTAGGTGAGTCAACTCAATGAGAGAATCTAATGATTTCCTTATGATTGAGGATGAAGGTATCAACCTAAACAACACTTTTGGGAGAAAAACTAAAAAATAGTAAATCTACTCAATTATGCTCATTCAAACTTGAAACAACAATTTAAATCTCAATACTAATAGAAACATAAAAAATTATATAGATCTGAGAATGGTAGAACATTGTGTACCAATCACCAAAAGGAAGTTTTGAGATGATGTCTGGGACTCATTTTCCCATGGGTGAATGGGTCTCGACTCGAGGTTTTCAACCAAATTTTGGAAGCCTTTGATGTTACTTTGTAGCTTCTTTTTGATTTGAGTTTCAGTGCCAGAAAGCCAAAAATCAGATATGTAGGTGAGTTTTTGTGAATTGATGACAAATTTGACAACTTTTGTAACTTTGACAACTTTTCCAATCTTGCTCTTCAAAAGATATTCAATCCTTCTCCAACCTAAGATTTTTAATGCAACACACGGGGGAATTTTTTTTTTTTTGGTGAATGGGGGTTTTCCTTGGTCAAACCCTATTTGGGTAATTAAACCTTGAATTGAAATAATGAAATGTGAAAGGAATGATGAATGTACAATGCTATGTTGAAAATCACCAAACCCTTGAATAAATCTTTGGAAATTTGAAATGTTGAGCTTGATCTTGCATGAAATGGCTTCAATGGATGTGGATCTTGATACTTGAATCATGACTTTGAATGCTTGCTTGAATCTTGAAACCTACATCACAATGTTAGCTCCAAAAAACATGCATGATGCAAGAATAATTTGACATGATTTTTGAGATCTTGATTGCTGCAATAAATCACTGATAAATCTTCCTTTGAATGCTCTTGATCATAATCTTTTCTATACTTTTTTCTCACTTGAATTCCTAATGCTTATTTGATAAAATAACCTTGTATTTATAGGTATGTATCCTTAATTTCTTGAAAATTAAACATTACAAGCCGACATCAAAATTTGAAGTTAGGGACATTAAAATATCACCAAAAACATAGTTTAAATTTAGGTTCAAAGGCCTAGGGTGGACCCATTCACCAATGGGCGAATGGGTCCTAGGTCCTTATTCCTGGAACACACATTGCTCAAGGTAAAGTGTTATGTGTTAAAATTATTTTTTGTCGAGTTTCCCCTTTGAAAAATGTAATTCATTAGGCTTGTAGATGTAAAATAGGGCTTATTTTAAGGCATAATTAAGTGGGTATGTGTAGGATCATGATGGGCCAAAAAGTGGCGATATGATAGGTATGTGGTTGACGACTTTTTTTTACCCAAAATTTATGAAACAAAAATGGTTTTTAAAGGATATTCTTAGCTTTCCAACAATATAGATTATTCTTTACTTTGAATAAATAATAAATAATTATTATTCATTTTCTATTTGAATTATGACTAAAGTCTGATTGATAGGTTGATTGAAAACATCTATAGCTTTCAACGGTATCACATTTTTTTGAATCTAAACATGCATCACATTCTATGCTTCACATACTATAGGATTTAAAAAAAATCTCATGAAGTTTTGACCAAGTTAAGGTAATTGACATATGAGTTTTATATTTTTTAAAAGTTGTAATAAAAATTCATAATTAATTATTTACTTGGAAAAAAATTACAAAAATATGCATCACATCGGACATGATTCTCTACTTATATCTAAAATATTATAAAAATATTATCATTTTATCTTGGTTAGGGTGGTCAGACAGACACCTACTTCTTATTTTTCCTTGAAATTTAGGTACTACTGCATTGAAATTTCAAATTTTCACCAAATATATTTAAAAAAAAAAACCTAGTAGTTTAGAAGGTTCTACATTCAATTTGCTACAAATTCTATTCTTACATATTTTTGAAATAATATAGATAACTTATTCATTTTTTTATGTCAAGTTGCCTAACTTTGATTTTTCTAAAATTTTTGCCACTTAAGGGCCTGTTTTTTCCATGACATGATCCTACACATACCCAAGTCCAATTTAAATAATAGGGCCCAAACAAAGTGTGAAAATGTGAAGGAGTACATTTTTCTACACTACATCAATATATCCCTATACAGTAGAGTTGGAACCTCCAAAACATAATGTCTAGGTAGTAGCACCTCTCAAATACCTGAGAATCCATTTTACTGAGTTCTAATGATCTTTTTTTGGATTGTTCATATACCAACTCACAAATCCCACTACATGTGTAATATTTGGCCTTGTATACACCATGGCATATTTCAAGTAGCCAATTATTGATGACTATAGAACCTTGGACATGCAATCTATCTCCTCCTGTGTCTTGGGACACATCTCCTTGGTTAAGTTGAAATGGATCGAAAGAGGTGTACTAATTGATTTGACATCTTGTATAATCAAATATTTTCAATGCCTTATCTATGTACTCACTTTGAGACAATGTTAATACATGGTTTTTCTTATCTCTTGTCATTCTCATACTAAGGATTTTCTTTGTGGCACCCAAATCCTTAATTGGAAATGAGTTGGCTAATTTTCTTTTGAATATATTCATATCTTTCATTTTAGACCCTACAAAAAGCATGCCAACAATAATAGGATTTAATATAGCTAAAATATGGAGAAAGGGATCCCCAAAGGTTTTGTCATGAAATAAATTGCACAACAAAAGGTATAGTATTAGGAAACTACATTTCAACTAAAGGAATTCAAGTTGACTTGAAAAAGGTGTAGATAATTCAAGATTTTCCCACTCCTATTTTTCAAAAGATTTTTGTAGCTTCTTAGGACATCTATGATATTATAGGTGGTTCATTTAGAACTTTAGTAAAAATTTTGCACCACTTTTTTTTTATTGGGAAAAAATTACACTTTTTTTTTGACATGGGAATGTCAGCAAGCTTTTGAGACCATCAAGGAAAAGCTTGTTACCACACTAGTATTACTGATGCTTTCAATTTTTCAATGGTAGTTGTCCTAGGTCAAAATGAGGATACATTATTTTATTCTATTTATTACATTAGTAAGAATTTTGTAGGTGTTGAGGTAAATTACATAGTTACTGAAAAGGAATTTTTTGTTGTTGTCTATACAATTAATAAATTATGTTATTAAATAACTGGTTATAAAGTCTTTATCCATATAGATTAGTTTGTAATAATATTTTTAATGAATAAAGCAATAGTTATAGGAAGAATAATTAGATGGTTACTGTTATTGCAAGATTTTGATATAACTATACTTGATAAACCAAGCCGAGAAAGTGTGGTTGTAAATTTTCTATACAGGTTGCAATGTGAGGACAAACATGTGCCTATTGATGATGCTTTCCTTGATGAGAATATTTTTTCTATATCAGTTAAGATTCCATGGTTTTTAGATATTGTAAACTACTTAGTCACTTGCAAGTTTCCCCCACACTTTTCTCCTCGAGATCATTGTAAACTTGTGGGGCTAAGTGGCTAGTACACATGGGTTAATGGACTCTTATTCTACACCATATTGATAACATTATGTGATGATGTGTGGTTGAAGATGATGTTTTTGACATACTTCAAGCATGCCATTCAAAGCCTTGTAGAGGTCATTTTGTAGCTCAAAGAACTACCAGTAAAATCCAAACTACTAGATATTATTGGCCTATGCTCCATAAAGATTATAAAAAGTATGTGCAACACTGTGATAAATGCAAACATATGGGTCAACCCACACATTCCAATGAGATGCCTCTACAACCCCAATTGTCTCTTGAACCCTTTGAAAAATGGGTTTTAGATATTATGGGGCCAATCAACCCCCCATCAAGAAATAAGGAACACATATTAGTTTGTACTGATTGTGTTACTAACTGAGTAGAGGTTATGGCATTAAAACATGAGATACTAAAGTTGTTGAATTTTTGTACTCTAAATTTTTTACCAAGTTTGGTGTACCTCATGAAACTATTACAGACTAAGGACCTCAGTTTATGTATGAGTTTATCGTTGCTCTAGTTTGGGAGTATGAAATTTGACACTACAAGTCCTCACCATATCAACCCCCAGGCCAATGGATAGGTTGAGGTGATTAATTGGTAACTTAAATATTAAAAATCTTCCACTTTTTGGCCAAAAAGTGGACTCAACTTCTTGCACACACCCATGAACAAACTTCATAAAATTTGACATGATGCTTGACTTAGATAAATGTTGTTATAAATCCAATGAGTTCCTCTCTTGAATTCTCTTAGGATTCTCAATTGTGATCTTCAAATCATTAGCTTGCTTGGAAATTTCATTAGGATTCAAAATGGTGTAAAAGACTTATATTTATATGTAATTCTTTAATTTCTCAAAAATTAAGTCCTGGTAGAAAATAAAAATGTTTGATATTTTTAAATATTAAAATACCGCCAACAAAATATTTTAAATTTAGCCAAAATGAGTTGGTCAAGGGCATGGGGCGCCCTTGCCTAGGTCTATCCTTTCGAGGCAAAAATTTTTCGAAGTGATAAATATATAATTATTTCCACTTTTCACTTTTAGTTTTCCAAAAAATATTTTGAGATGGGTAAATTAAATGCACAATTGGATCCAAGCACCTTGGAGGGAGCTAAACTTAGTGTGAAATTTTCAAGGGTGACAATTTACAACGCTACAATAGTCTTTTCCTAACCATCTCAAAGCTTCAATTTCCCAGTCCCTATTCTCCCAATTTAGTTTAGCCCATTTGCAAAAATCTAATTTAGAGGAAATTCCTCTTAATAAAAAAAATTATAGGCCTATGTTCACTCAACAATGCAATCAATCACATCATTAGAAATCATAAATTTTAAGGTTTTACTTGCTTCCTCATCATGTAGTTCTTCCATTGCATTGAAATCCTTTTCAGCTTTCTCCTCTATCGAGTTAAATTTAGTCTCTCTATACAAATATCCATTTTCTTTGCTCATGCCTTTCTCTATGTAATACCCCTCATGTTGTTTAATGGACTTGATACTTCTGTGGTTTTGATTGATACTTTGAGACTGTGATAGTTATTACTTATTGTTGGATTGGTGGATTGGATAGTTTAGATCGATTGATGATTGTGCTACTTCATTTAATATGACATTATGGTTACATTTGGTTTGGTGATGTTTAATTTGATTTCAGTAATACATTGTGATGCAGTGGTTTAGTAATTAATTTATTATGTGATCAGTTAGTTAGCAATGTTACTTTACATCTAATGTTGTATTTGTTAGTATAGCTTTGGTGAGAGGACAATGTAGCACCACTCATTTACGAGTGCCCTGCTACGCTGCAATTCCTTCTCACGATATATGTTTTGATTTATATATATATATATATATATATATATATATATATATATGTTACTTGGCGTTTATTATGCAGAATAAAGTCACCGATTCCACTGTTTCGGAGGATAGGAGTGACATTAAATTAACCTAATGGGAAGGGAGTTGATAAGGAAGTGTCCCCATCCCAAGTCCGATCATCCTATTTCGAGTTTTGTTGTGTCATGATTGAGGTTTTGTCCTTGTCTTTGTGTAGTTTGATTGTTGATTATTTATTTTATTTATGGTTAGTGGTTATTTAATTAATCTTATTTTATAAGATTAATTAATGTTGTCTTGTTGCTTTAATTAATTGTAAGTTAGTTAAATGTTGAGTTTTAAATATATTGTAAATTAAAAATTTATTTAATTAATTAAAAGTGTAAGTAATTAATTTAAATTAATAATGATGATGATAATTATATATTATCTTTTTCCTGATATTAAATTAGAAAAATCTGTAGAGAATATCTTGAGAAAATAATTAATTTTTAATTAAAATTGTGAGATAAGTGTGTGCTTTTAAAAGCAAGAAAAGAACCAATGAATGAAGAGGATTTTTGAGGAAAAAGATGATGAGCTTTATTTATTTTATTTATTTTTATTGTGAGGAGTTTTTTACACACAAGGGGTTTTTTTTTTTTTGGTTTTGGGTATGAAAAGAAAAATAGTTTCTTTTGTGCTTCTAGGTAAAAGAATTGTTTTGAAGAAAGGATTGGTTCAGAAGGGAGTTGAAGGCAGGAAACTGAGAAGAAGCTGCAGAGGGGATTCTACATCAAACAAAGGACTCCTGGAGGTTTTTTTTCTGTTAATTGATTATTATTTTATTGTTCTATAAACAATATCTGGTTGTTGTGTTTTGAAAATCCTTTCCTCTATTTATTTGAAAGTGGTTATGTGATTGAAAACTTGTTGTATTAAAACTCTTGAATCTTCTGTGGGAAACTTTAGTAAAACTATTTTGAAGTTCTTCTATATAAATTTAGTTGTGAAATTTGTGATTTGAAGGGAAAATCAATTTGTTAGGGTATTAGAAAATTGTATCCCTATTTATTTTATGTTTGGTGAAAAATCAACAGATTGTTCTTATTAAGTACTTTAAATCCTGTGAACCAATATATATATATATATATATATATATATATATATATATATATATATTCAGTTCATACTGAAAGAATGTTGTAAAGAGTTTCTTGGTTAAAGAATAAATTAAATAAATTAAATTAAATTAAATTATATTTATATTTATTTCCTTGAGATTCTTGTGTCTGAGAAGAAAATATAAAAATTAAATTTATTATTATGCATTTTTTCTTTTTTGTGATGGAAGGAGAATTATTTTTAATAGAAGAAAAATAAAATAAAATAAATTTATTTATTAAATTTTATGGGGGTGGGGGTCGATTGAGGCCGTACCACCCACGTCCCCTGTGGTCGGTTGTACGCAGCCGCCACGGGCTGCACACAACAGCCAAGGTTGTGCACGACAACCCATGGGGGCTGCGGCCTGCCTACCTATGGTACTGTGTACCATAGGCTTTGTGGGGGCAACAAATACTATTTTAAATGTTTTTTTTGTATAAAATTAATATTTTTTTAAAGTTTTTAAGTTGTATTAAATTTAATTTAAATTTAATGTAATGTTTAATTCGTGTATATATATATATAATAAAATATATATGTATATGTATATATGTCACTGTGAGTATTTTAAATATGTTTTTTATAGTGATTTAAAATATATGATTATATATATATATATATTTTTTGTATATATACTTATATATATGTATGTATGTATATACACGTAAAAAGTGTATATATATATAAAGATATATATATATATATTTATATATATAGTTTTATGGTGATAATTTTATGTGTTGAGGACATGGATAAATTATATAATTTCATAGGTTGTAATGTTGGAAAAATTGTATAAATTTGTATTATTGTACTATAATTGTGAAAATTAGAGATAAACTATGTGTTAATTAATTGAATATTCTCAAGTAATTGATTTGTTTTATTGGTGAAATTTATTATGTTTTGAAATGAATTGTGTAGTGTTGTTTTGTGTAATTTGCTTACTCTTGAGACTATTCATTGAGTCTATTGTGATTTTCTTTTGTTCGGGTTTATGTCTTGTGGGAAAACCCTAGAGTTAGCTTATCCTATTTTAGGGACTTAAGTTGTTGTTTAGGACTTCTAGAGGTGGGAATAGTGATGTTGTATTGATTTTTGCAATTTGATTTTGGCCTATTTTGGGTCTATGGTTGTGAATTGTGTTACACATGGATTGTACTGCTTTGTAGAGGTGTTTCATATGTTTTGGCAAGATGGTTATGCCTCGCGGAGGATCCATTTGATTGGTTCAGTATTTCTTGTTGGAACAATCCTTCTGTGTTGGATATTTTGTGTTGAGTGTTTAAAGGGAGTGGCTCTAAGTGGGGGCTGGCGCACAAAGGGGTTGTTAGGGTAACCCGCGTAGAGTTAGAGTAATCAGTGATAATCTAAGTAATTAATTATGGGTGGGGATTAAACATTAATAAGATAATTGTGATGCCTTGTCCACCTGTTAGTGCTGTCATAGACTAAAGGGGACCGAGAAGGCCGTGGTTGGCAAGATCGTTGCCTTGTCTTCACGAAAGGTTAACAATTCTGCATGAGTAACCCTATGCGGTGGCGCCTTGAGATAGGCTGTCAGGAGAACCATAGATGGAGGTGGCACCTTGAACTAGGTTGTCTGGATAATCCATGTATAGATGGAGGCAACACCTTGTGATAGGTTGTCTGGATAATCCATGTGAAGCCATGCGATGATACTCTCCTCTAACATTCCATTTGTGTTGTTGAAGTCCTCTGGAAGTAGTTTATTGACGTTATGACTTGAGATTTATTGATGATGTGTTTCATGACTTATTGTTGTAATATTTGGAAAGTGATTTATTGTTAAGTTTCGAAGTGTCTATTGTTATGTCTTTTGGTGATTTATCGTTGTTGAGTTTTTAGTGTGGTCTAGTGATATTATGTCGTCTTGTCTGGAGTTAGTTTTGTGTTACTGCTGATGTGCTTGGTCAAGGATCCTTCCTTGTCTACTCCCAACACGAGGGTGGTTGGGTGGAACGTGCTTCACACCCCGTTGGGTTCCCTTTGGATGCAGTTGTTTCTTTCATTGCAAAGTTTTGTAGGTGCAGTTGATCCAGTGTTCTTATGTACCAGATGTATGTTTACACTTCAGGTGTAATGTATTTATTGATGTATCGACCCCACGTATGTTGGGAAGATTATGATGTAATTTGTATATGTGATTATTGAGATGTATTTTCAAACGGATGTATTATACTATCACACCATGTGATTCATTCTTGTACTACCATTTGTAAGCATTGTAGAGTTGTGTTGCATCTGTCAAAATATATATATACTTTATATCTTGATGGTTCATTTATTTTCATATGTATGTACATGGTTTTATTTGGTGTATTCACATTTGTCTTGATATTGTGAATGAACGTTTTAATTGATGTCATGATGATTGGATTTACGTAATTGTAAATTTAATGTTTAATCTATTATCTTTGTTATGGGTTATTTTAGTAATGTCACCTCATGTACCCCAAGGGATTTAGTTGTGCAACTTAGAACATTCATTATTTATTCAAGGGGTAAAACTTTTGACCGGAGCTATGAACTGGAATACAACCATTCAACAATACCACCCCAATGGGGTTTGAACCTTGGTGGCAAGAACAAACAATGCCACCTATAAATAAATCACACCACCAATACTAATACCGGCTCAACTTAGAACATTGTTATGTTGGAATACTTAAGTACATTTAATATGTTCTTTAAAAAAAAAAAATTGTTGCGTGTTTACTTGTTCCTTTGGGGTTTGCACGGCGGGGCGTTACACTCTACTTCACCTATATCAAAAGTATTAACTCATGTTAGATTGTTGAATCTTCATTTTTTAAATCTACCAATGCTTCCTTATTCGAGACCCCTCCTATTTATCGTGCCTCTTCCTTTAATCTCATAGTTTTTATACTATGTGTGGAGACTACAAGTAAAACCAAATACATAGTTATTTTTAGATTATGATTGTCTCCTCTCAACCTTTTCTTCATACTCAACACTTATCATTGGGGTGATCCCACAAAATTGGTTTACAATTTCGTTAAGGAAGGAAAATTGCAAAAATGCCCCCATGAAGAAAATATCGGGTTTTGGGGGGTTCACACGAAGGGGGGGTTCAATCTAACCCAAGAGAGGTTCACTCGAACCCCCCATCGAGCGAACCCTATTAAATGATGGGACCCCCATTTTTCATGTTTTCTGAAATGGAAACAAAGAGAAATTTTGAAAAAAGGGGGGTTCGCTCGAACCCCCTTGTTTGTCCCTTCTCCCCTTCTTGCACCAAATTTCTACAAAAGAAATTTCCTTTCAAAGCTTTCGGGTTGAGGATGAAAATGGAAACTTCACAAACCAACTAGATGAGTGGTCCTTAGAATGAGCTATCCATCGAATATAATTTTAATATTTTAGTTTTATTATGTATTTTTAGTTTAATTAAATAGGTTTTCACCAAAAATCAAGATCTATATTCTGCATTGGAAAATAGTGATCATCAAAAACAATTCCTAAAAATATGTTAGAACTGAAGTATTAGTTCCCTTGATCTAGTAAAATAAAAATAATTTTCCAATACATACAAAAAATGTTATGTTGATTACGGTCATACTATGTCTAAATTGTAATTGGTTTGATTTCAAAATTAACTTGATTAAGAAAAAAATATTCAATAAAACACCATGAAACAAAATGGACTTGTTAGATATTGTAGTTACAAAGCTAAATTCAAAAAAAAAAAGAATTTTATCCTTCATAGAAAAAAAGTTATGTTGTTTACGGTGAGCATCACTCCTTAAAAATGGTGTTTACTGATAAAAACTAGTTTTCGAAGGAGATGGAAAAAGAAATGTGCAATCTGATTAAAAAAAATTAAAATATATATATTTAGAATCTACTGACAAAATTTCACAAATCACTAGTTTGCATCGTCTTCAAATTCCTCATGGTTTAGCAGCTATAGGTGCCTGAAAGTGAAGATTTAGTAAAAAAAAATCAATTTAATGTCTAGTTTGGCCAAAAATTGTAAACTAGTATTGTGGGATCACCCATTGTCCTAAATTTCCTTTTCCAAATTTCCCCTTTACCATGTTGAAATTTCTTTTGTATTTGACTTACATGAAAAGAAATGCTTGCTATCAATTTTTAATTAAAAATAAGAAAAACCTCCATTATAAAGTAATAATAAAAAACTAATAATTCCTAAGAGACTTCTCTCGCATCTATATTTATTTTCCCTTTATTTCCATGTTATTCCATCAAATTTCCACAGTGTAACACTATTGCGGTTTACTTTTTGTATGTTTTGGGCCTGTTGTGCCTTCTTATTCCATGAAATTTCCATGGTGTAGCACTCTTTGGGTTAAAGGTATTAATTTAATGGGACAAATAATTTAACTAGAATAGACTATCATGTGAATATTATGACATGTAGTTGGAAAACTATATGACATTCACATACAGATTTCAAAGGCAACCAAGAGGAAGCAAAGCCAATCAGCTAAACTTTTAATATTCTTTGCCTTCTATGGCCAGTTGTTTCACCTATTTTCTAGACCACCTTGTTTCACTTTTCGTACATGTTGGCCTTTCAAACTTGCATTCCATGCCATATTGGTGATTTAGCACTTTCTACGGGGTAAGGATGATAATTTGATAGGAGAAATCTTTAAGCAATATGAAAGTTATATGCTATTGAGGAGATGATCTATTTGTATGTTCCCCCTTACATTTCTTTAAATAGATGTAGAAATGCAAAATTATGGGATTGGAAAACCAAGAGAATGTTGTTTGGATTACTTGTGAATCTAGTGCTTCTCTATGGATGTGAAATTTGGGGTAGCAACATGTCAAATCAAAAATTGAGACAAGTGGAAAGAATCCAAAAGCATCTAATTGTAAGCAACCTTAAACTTAAAACTACAAAATTCCTTATGATATTTCATTGGCAGAGAGAGGTACCTTCCCCTTGGAAGATTTAGCGATGATTCGATTATTAAGTTACCTACAGAAGGTCCAAAATATGGAGAACCATCATTGGCCTAAGCCAATTGTGGAAGAAGAGATCGATAGAAGAAATAATACATAGATGAAACAAAATAACAATGGATGAAAAAGTGGGATGTGAATATGCATGATTTTCCAAGCACAAATGAAGAAATAAAAAAATATGTGAAAGAAATTTTTTTAAATGCTATATGGAAAAAACAATCAAGGTGAAAAAAAGAGTACTATATCTTAGTATTTAACCCCAAGGGGGAACATGAGGAAAAATCCTATATAGGAGTGAATATTAAATGGAAAGAAAATATGTTGATAGGTCAATTACAAACTAGTTCACATCATCTTAGATGTGAAACAGGAAGATGGATTGTACCTAAAGAAGAGTGGGAAAAAATAATATTCTGATTTTGTGACAAGGGAATGGTGGAGACCGAATGACACTTTGTTATGGAGTGCTCAGCGTATAAAGATATTCAGGTTATTTATGAGGAAACCTTACAAGTTGATAACTTAATTACCTTGTTTGAGGAGGCAAGGTTGGAGAAAATGGAAAACTACATCATCAAAATCCACTGCAAAAGAGTTGATCTCAAACAAAGATCACAAATTATTTAGGGTCTTTCTCTTCGTTGGTGGTCTTGTGTTGTTCCTGGGTCCCATAGACTTTTGTGGCTTTGTGGACATTATTAAAATATTTCATTTCATTTCAATGGAACATAATTGATGGAGTTGATTTCCATCAAATACAAAATATATCAAAAAGATAGATGTAATCCACTACCAACATAAAGAAAGGAAATTGTAGTTTCATCTCCTTTGTGCCTCATCATTTAATTGAATTTGGTCAAAAGATACTGATGTCACTTTCCACTATCATGCATTCTCTCTATTGATAGAGAAGAAAATTGTATTTTCTATATATAAACTACCATCATGCATCGTCTCCACTAATAGAGAAGAGAACTACATTTTCTATATATAATCCACTATCATGCATGGTTCCCACCGATAGAGAAGAGAAATGTATTTTATATATTTAATCCACCATCATGCAAGGTACCCACTGATAAGAAGAGAAGTGCATTTTCTATATATAATGCACCTAGAACATTTGTCTGACTTTGGTCAAAGATGTCAAGTATAATATCAATTTCCTCTATCATATTTGGGCCCCACTGACAATAAGAGAACTTTATTTTGTATTTATAATGCACCACAGAGAATTTATTTGACTTTGGTCAAAGATGCTAAATATAATATCACTTTCCACCATCATGCATGGATCTTAAAAGACATGGAAGAGAAGTGAATTTTGTATTTTTTATTTTTAAGTAATATAATTTTTTTATATGTAAAATTAAATTATATTTTTAGTTTGGTCTTTTTATTCTATGCAATCAATTTTCTTGTGTAGTATACACTACAATCTACTCTACATACAAATACTAGTATTGTGTTATTTGACAATTATCTACACACATTAAATTCTTCTATATCTTTATACTAGACTTGCACTAATCTTATAATATAGTATAAGATAATAAGCATTTTGGATAGTTTTCTCTAGATAATTTATACTACATCATAATTATCTACAATTTTAAATGGTAGTTCTTCATTATAACATCTAAATCCAAGTTTATATTGTCTATTCATTAGGTTATAATGGAACTCTACTTAATTTAATAACGAGAGATAGAATTAATTTGAATAAATATAGTTGAAGTAGTTACAAAGCCCTTGAAATGCTACCAAAAATTTGTCTATCAATAAAGCTTCTATATTTGAATTTGTGGTTCTTAAAGTAATTCAAAAAAGAGTTGTTTGTTTACTAAGTAATTGAGTTTTAATATTTAATTAAAATTGTACTCAAGAGAGTAAGTTTAGTCGTACTCTATTAAATTATTAATTGTGTTTTGAAGGATCTTATGTTATTTAATGCAATAGTTGTGACTACTCCAAATTGTCACCCTATGAATAGGGTTTTCTAGTTCCAAAATTGAACTAACTACATTGTCATGTTATATGCCAAAAGATTTCTTTAATATATTTTTCTTCAATGATTATGCTAACTCAAACTAGAGTTTTATTTAATGGTCTTTTTAATGCTTCTCATTTTTGTACTTGAGAGTATAGAGTAGAAATTGAGTTCTTTGAAAGAAATCAATATTTCTCAAGAGTTATATTTACCATTGACTAATCTTAGAATATTCCATATTTATGATTAATAATATTTGATAAAAAAATTAGTACTTTTAGTTTGGTCCTTTTACTCTATGCAACCAACTTTTTAGTGCATGCACTTCAATATATTGTACATATACAAATATTAGCATTGTGTTATTTGAAAATTGCCTACACACACATTGAATTCCTCTACATTTTATATTGGACTTGCACTTAGCGCTTGTGCACACAACATGAGATAATAAGCATTTCTAATAGATTTCTATAGGTATTGTATACTACATCATAATGGTCTATAATTTTAAATGGGTGGTTCATTATTATAATTTCTAAATCCAAATTTACACTATCTATTTGAACATTAGGTTAGGTTTAATGGAGTTCTTCTTATTTTAATAATCAAAGACCTAATTCATTTACATACATATATTTGAAATATTCAAAAATACCTTGAAATTCCACCCAAAATTTCTCCCTCATTTGAACAACTAGGAATTATGAACTATGATGAAATATGAATGATTATGCCCTAATAGTGAAGATACATATGACTTTCTCTCTACATGCTTTTTATAGCTCTCTATTGTGTTATGT
>VDFB02060227.1:0-34006 GCA_007258455.2 Sequoia sempervirens | reverse complement strand
AAATAGATTTAAAAAAAAAATAAATAAACCTAGTATTTTAGAAACTACATTCAATTTGCTACAGATTCTATTCTTACATATTTTTGAAATAATATAGATAACTTATTAAATTTTTTATGTCAAGTTGTCTGACTTTTCTGAATTTTTTACCACTTAAGGGCCTGTTTTGTCCATGATGATCCTGCACATACCCCTCAGATCTTTCTAAAATTTATTGGTTTCATTAGATTAAGGATTATCTTCTGATTTCATTTTTTACATTGCAGTTTTGGGTTCATTTACTTTTTTTAGTCCTTTTTCCAAAAGTTTTGGTTCAGTAGATCTACGCCATCTTAGATCATAAGGAAAATTGCAAGAAATCCTTCAAGCTTGACTCGCCTAAGGGTTGAAAGTCAACCTTGGCTTAAGGGATCTATTTTTACTAATGTGATAGTGAAAAAGAAGTGCATTATACCCCATTTTTCCCTTTCTATTTATATTAAAATTGGTGAACCCCCATTCCATTTTAGTGCAAAAATTTTTCCCACCATTTCATTTTGGTGAACCTAACAATCTTGCACTTTAAACATTTTGAATTTGGAGTCCATTCAAACCCTAGATCTAGCATTTGAATTAAATTATATTGATTTGGATATTATTCAGGATTGTTAACTTACATTATTTTTCATTTTATTAAGGGTTTTAGGTTTGCATTTTGAATGCTTTAAAATCTGGAAAATTCAAAAGTTTACATTAATTTTGCATAGTGTTTGCATGTTAGCGTATGTTCAATCATTCATATTAAAAAATTGAGTCAAAATTGCATTTCAAAAAGTGACATATTGTCCATAATTTTTCATTCATTACACTTACATTTGAACATCAAATTCTAGAAAAATCAATCATTGAAAGTACAGTTTGTAACCTAAAATAGGAAACCTTAGATTTGAACTATAAACTTAAATTCAATTTTTTATAACCCCTGTACTAGGACCCATTCACCCTAGGGTGAATATATCCTTACATACAAATGTTGTTTCAAACTTTTGGGCACTAATTCATCTCTATTTGCATTCCTCTGATCTATTGTTAAATCTTGGTTTTAGTTTTAGAAATAAGAAAAATCTTTCATCTTTTGCATTAGCTTTAATTTCTCTATTTAAATACATTGTTTCAAAATCAAAATTGGAATTAAAAGATTTTTTTTTTAGGTTTTTTATAGTATAATCAGCAAATTATCTTGTTTAAAATTATAAAATTTCCCTTTTTTACATACATGCATTGCACTTCATATTGTAGGGTGTTTTAATTGCATTTACATATAAGCTATTCTCCATTTTGGGCCCACCTAGGTTTGGTGAAACTTGTATGAGCTTCACAACCTAGTTTCATATTACCAATACTATAGTGAGACGTAGTTCAAGACTCATGTCATCTTGTGTTCCTACATTCATCGTAAATCTTGAGTTTTCCAACTCTTTCATCCATAGTGTTGATACTAGTCAACTTACTATGGACCATAGTTTTGATACCTCATTTCCCATGACCACCCTAGCCACAACCAATGTGACTTATCTTGACACAATAGTTGCTAATGTCCCTCAACAAGATCTAAGACAAATGGATGGAGTATTAGAAAAATTGTAAAAAATTGTGAGTTGTGAATACATTGCTGGTATTGCAATTCTTGTCATAGATAACATGAGGAAAATGCTTCATACTAAACAAGGACTAGATATTTTACATATCCTCACTTTTATCATTAATCATCACATGGAAAAGTATGAAACTGATTCTACAAATACTATGGTCAACTTCATTGATGTGCAACCTCATAAGGGCCAAACCAAAATGCCCCTTGATGTTGCTTTCTTACAAAATGGCATAATTAGACGTGCACCCAATAGTCCTCTTAACATTGTCGAAAGAATCAATGACAATCCAAATAATCGTGTAGTACCCCTCCATTTATGCTTATGTTCTGCTGTATGTTTTCACACTGTTAGACTATGGTACTTTGATTGGATATTTTGGATTGCTGGTTTTGAGTGACAGTGGATTTACTCTGTGACATGATGATACATTGTATGGTGATATTTGATTTCTGATATGCATTGAGATAGCGTAGATGTTTTCCTTCAGATGATTATTGCTATATGTATGTTTATGATGGACTAACTGTTATTTAATTCGTCAGTCTGATGTGACGTGTATTGGTGTGGAGAACGGAATCGCAGCACTCGCTTGTGAGTGCCCTATGATGTCTGTGATTTTCTCCGCACAGTGTGCCTGTACAATGGTTTATATATATATATGTATGCATGTGTGTGTGAGCAAATGATTGTGACCAAGCCCTTTGCAAGTTTTGAAGGATGCATGTTATTACTTGGTTGTAGGATTGCAGGTACATGACACCGACTCCACCTAGTTACTCAGGTCTGAGCGTGTCAAGACTCAACGAAAATGTTGATTGGGAGGTAGTAGTTTGGTTCATCCTAGTCTAGTTTTTAACCCGGTCATAGTACATCGTCAGTTTAGTTTGGAGTCATAGATTGTCTTGTCTTTTTCTATTTGGTTTATTTGCTTGAAAAGGAAAATTTTGTTAATTTTTATAATAGTTTATTATTTCTTAATTTATTGTTATTCAAATTAATTTTTAAATGTTAAAGAAATTAGTTTTGCATGTTATTTAATAAATTAATTAGTTTGTTTGGTTAAATAATTTGATCTTAAAGATTAAATTTATTTAATTAAATAAATTAACTAATTAAATTAAAATTGTTTAAATGAGTGAATAGATTTTATTAAATTAAAATTGTTTAAAAAAAGAAGAAGTTTGAATAGATTTTATTTGAAATTAAAATTTAAATGTTATTTGTGGAAATGGCATTTTAAATTGTAAATAAATTTTTGTATTTCGAATTTTAAATGAATTAAATACATGCAATCTTGAAAGGCAAGATTGCCGAGAAGTGGTTAAAAGATATTTTGTTCTTCTCGACATGTGTGCAAGTTGCATTTATTATTTTTGGTTGAGGAAATTGTCGGAGGTTATTTTGGATCTGGGAAAAACACAGAGGCTATTCAATTTTCTTCACGGGAAAAATATTTGAGCTCTGTAAAATTTTTGTTTATGCTATTTTGGTGATATTGTATACTTCTGGAAGATCCCTTTGGTGGGAAGTTCTTTGTGTTGGTTATAGCTTTCTTTGGATTTGGTGCTTTAAAGAAGATTTGGAGGATTGCATTCTACAGGCAGAAGATTCTCTCCAACAACTAGATCTTCAAAACACAGGAAACAGGTATTTCCCTAGTGTTTTTATTTTGTTTGCTTTTGAAAAGAAATATTTGTTAAAACCTTGTTCTTCTCGGGAAATTGTTTGCTGGAAATCTTTTTGTATGCTCTGTATTTTTTTTAAAAAAATAGGTCTTTGATATTTGGAGAAAAGAAACTTCTGAAGGATTTTGCCGGAAAAGAATTTTTGGATTATTTGAGTATTTTAAATGATGGAGGAAATTGTTTATTATTTTAATGGAATTGAAAACCCAATTGAGGATAAATTGGAAATTGTGAAGAAAATAATCCTATACAATGTTAATTTTCTCAATTTCCTGTAGCAAATTTTGTAGAAATTAGTTGTCTGTCTGATGGATTTTAATTACTAAATAAATTACATATATATATTAATGTATGTATATGTATATTTGATAGATATACACATATACATAAATCAATATATATATAATCTTATTGAAGAAATTCTCTATTATCAAAATTTTCTGTACGCGGATTTTCGTTCAAATCGCGGAAGGAATTCCGAGTTTTTATTGAATAAAATTTATAAAACTTTTGTTTTACTGTGAGGGGCCGGGGCTATCCCCACGGCCGACCCCCATAGGGGAGCCGGCTGTGAGGGCAGCGCCGATGCTGCCTGCACAGCCGTGCCCTCCCATGGAGGGTTCGGCAGACAACCGACCCTGCCCAAATCTTAATATAAGATTCTTTCTTTTTATTTTGTTTAAAGTTTTAAAAAAACTTTCTTTAATTTGTAAGTTATAATATATGTATATAATATATTTCATATATATAATATATGTAATTAAATGTATATATATTATATATATGTAATGTAAATATATATATATATGTTATAATATATAAGTTATAATGTGTATTTTGTTGTGGGAATATAAGTTAAATTTAATGATGGAGAATATTTGTTTAATAATAATAGATATTTAATTATAATATTTAATTGCATGTTTATTTAAATGTAATAAATATTGATAATTAGTAAAGAAAACTAAGATTAGTTATTATTTTTATATAATGATATGCATTAAGAAGGGAGATTTTAAAATGCATGTATGTGGAACTGGAGTTTAATGTTAGATCTAATTTTCATGATGATTGAAGAACGAAATTATGTTTTAGTGGATTAATTTCGTGCATATATTATTGTTTGATTGGATTTAGTAAATCCAAAAACTAGACATTTATAATTCCTGATTTGCTATTTCAAAATTGTGTTTTCTTTTATTGGGCAAAAGGGGATTTTTATGTGTTATTAAGTCTTCCAGTTGTAGTCTTTTCAAGGGAATTAAATTTTACAATGGTTTTGTATGTTTGAACTATCTAGGGTAGTGCACTAGGTTTGTTTGAAAAATAAATACCTGAATTTTATGAACACAATGTGATGTCCATTGTGGTATATCTGGTAATATTGTTGATTTTTGTGCACTCCATCTACCCTAGTTAGAAAACTTAGAATTTTCATGTTATGTTTAGGGGAGTGGCTCTGTGTAAGGGCCGACACACAAAGTGGTGTCAGGGTAACTTACAAAGAGTTAGTAAGTCAGTGATAACTAAATAACACAAAGAAGTTAGAACTGCAACTTTAACAAGAAGTTTATGCCCCCACTTAATGAGACTCTTGTTTAGTCCTAGCCTCCTGAAAATACTTTAGGCCTTTGAATTAAAATCTGGTTCTATTTCCTTCAAAAAGCATTACCTTTGATTCCGCAATAGAACAATGCACAAAATGTGCTCTGTGAAGAGGTTACTACAGTGGTAGTTCCAAGGTTGGGGCCTTTTTAACTCAGGAAGAAACAATTAGGGTAACCCTTTGCAACATTGCATACAACCCTAAAAATAGCCAACTTTGTGTATGTGGTACATTTATCAATCTTAATCTGCAACCATCATCAGCTAGTTTTGTACTTGTGGCCCTGCAGTTAGTAGATTGCGTTCCCAGGGTAACTATATTACTATCTCCAGCACTGGGTGGACTCCACTACCACATAATGCACCACAACCCACCCTTGGTCCCTAGTTTCATGGATGGATTAGAGCTCGTACTTGGATACAGATGTATTTTCTTTATTGCATTATTGTAAAACTTGTATTGTAAAACATCCCTCAATTGTATATGAGGTGAACATTGTAAATGTAACTTGTAACTATTATTTGAACTACCTCATCAGATGAATGAGTAATGTAATATTTATCTTATCAAATGCAATGTAAGAAACATGTTTGTACTTTATACTATCTTGAATGGATTTTCAAATGTTATGCAATGTTTATCTTTAAGTTTATGATTAACTAAATATGTGCAATGCGAAATACTAAAGTTGTCTATGGAAACTCAAAGTAGAGTAACGTCGCGTAACTTAGTGAATGTATTTAACTAATTGACTTAATATTATTACTTTAAAAAAAATTATTACACCTTTATAACACAATTGCAACATTCCTTAGGTTATTATGACGGGGCATTATTGATCGGATATTAGTTGGTCCCATGTGTGTAGAGAATGTGATCATCGAGGAATTCTTATTTATGCATGAACTTTATCGAGATTATTTTGAAAAACCAAAATCATGGATTAAAATGCATAATGTTTTTGCTTGTCGTAGGTTAGGTTTGATCACTCTTCCTTTACAAATTGGACCAAAAAAATTGAATGTCTCATTTTCCATCATCCTATCATTGGACCAATTCCATGTGAAGCTTGCTTAACCATGGATATGTTCCATGGATTCCATCCCCTTAGTAGTGCATAAATGTTTAAAGTTTCCATTTGGCAATGATATATTCACTATGCACCATAGTGGCTTTAATCTTGTGGCTTCCCATGGGAATTTCTCATTGGATTTATTTTGGATCGAACCTATGGAACCTATTAGGCCTTGTGAGGACTAATTTTTCAAATCCTATCAAAATTTTAGGCAAAGAGCACAGTAGAATTATCCCTTAGCAACATGCCTCAACCCATGATTGAGCCTCCTATCATTGATGAAACCACGATTGAACCAAAAGATCTTCCAAGTAACCAATACCAACCCATGAAAAATCCTTCACCTATTTATTATAAATGACCAAGAGATAACAATGTGAGTTTGATGCAAGAAAGGTGGATCAAAGACTCTCTTCAACTTGAAAATGACCAAACTCGATCTGAAAACAACTCCTTACAACACAAACCCCTTGACTTCACTCAATCCCTCTTCTTATGGCTTATAGCCCTCAATAACCAACCAATAGAGGTATCTTTTAGAGAAGGCTATACAATGGCCTATCAAACTCCACAAAGACTCACCACTGACTTTTAAACAATATACCAAAAGATCTCATAGGGTTTCTTTGACCCAAGATCAGAACCAACAACCTGCCTTGCTTCAAGGCTATTAAATTAGCCCTATTTTTCAAAGAAAGTACCTTTCAAACATTTGAAAAACACCTAAACTCATTGGATAGTCTTATATTGTGACTCAAAACCATAGATTCTCACAGACAATTGTAGGTTCAAGCCTTCTAATGCATTGCACCATGAAACCCTCCTTTTCACACACACACACACATACCTCGGGTTTATTAAATCTCCATATACCCAGGCTTTCCAATCCAATTCAAGGCATCCAATAGACTCCACATACCCTGTACATGCTCAAAAATACATTACATATACCATTCCATCACTATTTTATCAAAACCCAATATAAACACCGTCATTTCACATAGGAAACACCATTACTCTGCCCTAGGGCTTGACTCCAAATCACACAACTAGCTTTATTTTCCCACCAAATAGTGTAGACACCTAACCTACCATTATACCATGCCTTTCCACTGAGAAACAAATCATAACAGTAGGTGGAAAGGCTTATTTCATTGTTTACTCCTCAAACAAGGCCTTCACTGGTTTTTACCAGTTAGTCACAGAGAATGAACAAAATCTCCCACAAAAATTGATATTAGATCCTCTGAATTGATGCAATGGAATACTAACACATGCTATTAAAATATGTAATGAATTTCAAAGAATCTACAAGACTGTACAGGCCATACAGACTGAATAAAGTTTAGAAAACCAGAAAATAACTGAGAAAAATGTTGCTTCTTGATTGATTTCCACCATACAAAACTTCAACAACCTCATGGTCGAGCCTTTTGAGGCTTTAAATAAATTTTTGAATCATTTTTTAGTTTTCCAATGTTTGCAACCACTTTATGAATTCCATGTCCCTTCAAATTCCCATTTGTTGCACTTTGACAACTTTTGTTTTTAATCACCATTTACAGCTTTGTTTTGCAACTCTCACCTATTTTGAAAACCAAGACACAAAATCTATCCCATTACATATTAAATGGTCTTTTTGGACCTTATTTAACATATTAGACTCAAAATATCCCCACACTAACTACTTAAAAACCATTCCTAATGACTCATTACAAAAGAAGTTGGTCTTATTGACCTTATTGAGACAAAAACTCATCAAAACCTAGAGCCTACTTGGTATGATCTTAAATTGACAAAGATTGTTTAATGGTGCTCCTACACCATACACCCCAACATAGAAATTTTCCAAGTCCCTTGGAAAGAACCTTGCAAATTGTCCTCCATTTCTCTTCATTTGTCTCTGATCTTCAAGCTTGCCTTTAACATGCTCAAGTTTTGCATTAGCTCATCATTGTCTTGGACATCCTTGCCAATATCTTCACTTGTTGCATGCTCCACTCTATCAGACATTACTGTGGGGTGTCTTCCTTTTGTTCCTTCATTAAACTCTAATTTCATAGTCTTCTTTACCCCTATACACACATTATCATATTTTACCATCACCTTGCCTTGTACCTCTTGCATAGTCGTCTGCCCCATGTTCTTTTTGTCTCCATTCTTTACATTGTCCACTGTACCTTTACCTTTTACAACCTCTATTAGATCTGCACCTGTACTTTTTATTGTCCCCTCAACATAAACTTTTGTCCTCTCAACTTTAAGAACTTGTCTTCTTATTCACTACATCATCAATCTATGTCTTGACAACCTTGATCATCCATTTTTCTACTGCTACAGGACACATGACAGTCCCAATCAACACTCCATCACTAATTTCCTACCTTTCCAAAGGCCTCCCACTCTTATATTGCTATATACTAACCTGAAACAACATTCTACATTCTTTCCTTTTCCACACCAAAACATTCTTCTTCCTTTTTGTCTTCACATTCCCTTTATCCTTCCTATTCTCCGTCCTGACTGTATCAGACTTAGACATGGTTGCAAACTTCATGCTTTCACCTTCTTCCTTGCTCACATATTCTTTTCATCCCATCATTATGACCTCACCTTGCTCACTTGCCTCTACAACTAATGGAGTTAGAACAAACCTCTTCCCATCCTTTTCAATGTGATATGTGTTTTCTCTTCCATGATATACTATAGACCTAGAAAATTGCCAGGGTCTCCCAAGCAAAACATGGCAACAACTCATAGGTAGAATGTCACACACAAATTTTTCTTTATAGGGACCAATTTGAAACTCAACAATGGATTGTTCATCCACCAACATGGGTTTTTTTTCACTGACCCAAGACACTTTGTATGGTTTTTGTTTAGGTACCCTTTCCAAATGCAACTTTTCAACCATATCACTAGAGACCATATTGTCAATAGATCTAGAATCCACAATTACTCTACATACCTTATCTTTGCATCTACAAGCAGTCCTGAACAAGGATATTCTCTAACTTTGTTCTTTCTCCATGGATGTCTTCAAAGTTTTTTTTTTCATCATCAACATCTCTCCAACTTTAGGAGTAGCACAGAGAGTATTGGAATTTGAGCTTTTAGCTTCATCCTCATAAGCAATTTGGGATCTCCTTTCAAATTTCCTTTTTCCTCCACTCGATGTGGTTCCACTCTTCTTAGTGCACTTGAAGGAAATGTGACCAAACTCACCACATTTGTAACATATTCCTAAAAAATTATTGAAATATCTCCTTTTCCTAAAGCTTGTTCTCCCACCTCTCCATCCAACTCTTGATTCAGGAACTTGCTCTTTTTTCTTATCAGCATCTTCAAGGTCTTCCTTGGATTGTCTTGGTGTTAAATTTGTACCTCTACCCCTAGAAGTGTTGCCTCTTCCTCTTGTTTCCTTTTCTTGTCTCCTCTTGAGTTTCTCTTCTGCTCTAATTGCCATTTGAAAATATTGTTCCATAGATTTTGGTGCCAACAAATTGATTTCATCTTGAATGTTATATCTCAAGCCATTGAGATAACTAGCTATTCTTTCTTCCTCATCCTCCTCATGCTTAGTTCTTATACTTAGCCTATAAAATTATTCAGTATATGTTTGCACATCTTGTTCTTTTTGCCTAAGATTTGTAATCTTTTGAGTAATTGAACATTATAATCACAAGGAAGGAACTTACCTTTCAGTTTTTCCTTCATTCTCTCCCATGAAGTGACATTGTTCTTTCCTTTTCTCTCCCTTTCATCTTGCACAAAGTTCCACCACAACAAGGCATGTCCTTTTAGTTTTGTTTTGGCCTTCCTCACTTTGTGTTCTTCATTAATCTCCTCACTATCAAAATAGTTCTCCAAAGCCCCAACCCAATCCAAGAGCTCTTCTCCATCTAATTTTCCCCCATACATAGGCACATCCATTTTTCTATGTCCATGTTTCTTCACGGCCTGCAAAAGCTTCATTATCCTTACATCATCTAAATCCATTTCTTCCTCTTCACTGGAAGTCTCTTCTTCTTCAGTATCACTCTTATCCATATCCATCCCAATTTTTGATTTCAATGCAGCCATATCTCTTCTCAAGGGTTCTATTTGTCTAGCCTGCTCATCCATCTTTTTTGCAACTACACTTCCTTTAGGAGGCATCTTGATAGTAGTGCCTCTTCACCTTCCAACCTACAAAAACCAACCAAAACACCAACAAGGGATCTATTAACTGGGCTCTGATACCACCTGATGCAAGCAAGGTGGATCAAAGACTCTCTTCAACTTGAAAATGACCAAAGTTAATCAAAAAACAACTCCTTACAACACAAACCCCTTGACTTCACTCAATCCCTCTTCTTATGGCTTGTAGCCCTCAATAACCAACCAATAGAGGTGTCTTTTAGAGAAGGTCATACAATGGCCTATCAAACTCCACAAAGACTCACCACAAACTCTTAAACAACATATCAAAAGATCTCATAGGGTTTCTTTGACCCAACATCAAGAACCAACAACCTGCCCTGCTTCTAGGCTACTAAATTAGCCCTATTTTTCAAAGAAAATGCCTTTTAAACATTTGAAAAACACCTAAATTCATTGCATAGTCTTATATTTTGACTCAAAACCATAGATTATCACACACATTTGCAGGTTCAAGCCTTCTAATGCACTGCACCATGAAACTCTCCTTTTCACACACACACACACACACCTAGGGTTTATTGAATCTCCATATACTCAGACTTTCCAATCTAATTCAAGGCATCCAACATACTCCACATACCCTATACATACTCACAAATACATTACATATACCATTCCATCACTCTTTTATCAAAACCCAATATAAACACCTTCACTTCACATAGGAAACAACATTACTCTGCCTTAGGGCTTGACTTCAAATCAGACAAATTAGTTTATTTTCCCACCAAACAGTGTAGAAACCTAATCTACCATTATACCATGCCTTTCCACCTAGAAAAAGACCATAATTGTAGGTGGAAAGGCTTATTTCATTGTTTACTCCTTAAATAGGGCCTTCATTGGTTTTTACTAGTCATTCACAGAGAATGAACAAAATCTCCCACAAAACTTGATATTAGATCCTCATAATTGATGCAATGGAATACTAACATAGGCTATTAAAATATGTAATGAATTTTAAAGCATCTACAAGACTGTACGGGCTATACAGACTGAATAAAGTTTAGAAAACCATAAAATAACTAAGAAAAATGTTGCTTCTTGATTGATTTCCACCATACAAAACTTCAACAACCTCATGGTCGAGCCTTTTGAGGCTTTAAATACATTTTTGAATCAGTTTTTAACTGTCCAACATCTACAACCACTTTTTGAATTCCATGTCCCTTCAAATTCCCATTTGTTGCACTTTGACAACTTTTTTTTTTAATCACCATTTAGAACTTTGTTTTGCAACTCTCACCTATTTTGACAACCAAGACACAAAATCTATCCCTTTACATATTAAATGGTCTTTCTAGACATTATTTAACATATTAGACTCAAAATATCTCCACACTAACTACTGAAGAACCATTCCTAATGACTCATTACAAAATAAGTTGGTCTTATTGACCTTATTGAGACAAAAAATCATCAAAACCTAGAACCTACTTGGTATGATCTTAAATTGACAAAGATTGTTTAATGGTACTCTTGCACCATATTGAGTCCTATTGTGCCTCCTTAGATCAAAAAAGTTTATAAAGTTAAAGAGAAAGTGGTTGAACAACCTTCCATGGTTCCTTCTGTTCGTCCCTTGTAGGAAGAAAAGAAACCTATGGTTGATAAACCCGGTCCTACACAATCACAACTTGAAAATCATAAAAAAAGAAACATAAATTCTAAAGAGCATAGGAGTAGACATTGTGCTATTGCTCATAGATTAAGAAAAGAAACTAAAATAGAAAATCAAGATCAAACTCAAATTGAAACAAAGCATGATGATCCTCCACCTTCGCCACAACAAAAACAACAAGAAACTTCAATGGACATTGTCATTAGGCCTCCTATTATGATTAACTTGGATGATGATGATGAGATTTCTAAAATTGATGATGAAGTGCATAATGAGTTTAATTTATTGTTTTCTTCTTCTATGAGCTTAGAGGATAACAACCATGATGGTCATCTTATAAAAAGTGACTCACCACGTGTTGAACCTGGTGATGCTCCTATTCCAACAGTTTCCATTGTCCCTTTGGCTAGTTATCCCCTTTTTGCATATGATGAACAAGATTGGGATGCGAATGAACTACTATAGGTTGACTCACATGTTCCCTACTAGTCTTCTCTATGTTCTTTATTATTGCATGTGTGTAATGTGATCCCCCTGTACTGTGTTGCTTGGCATGTCTTTATCTATTTGTGAGCCTACTTTTGATGACCCTTGTCACTTAGTTGGTGCAAGGATGCAAAGGAAGTGAATATGTTGTGACATTCTTCTATTTGTATCTACATTCTTCTATAAGTCATAAGCCTTTGTCTTGTGTTTTCCTTTTGGGGATGACACAAGGCATCGAGACATTCAGGTCTCTTCCATGTTGAACCAAAAGCTCTCCTTTTTTTTATCTCTCTATGTGTAATTCTTCCTTTTTTCTCATTGTTCCATGAGTCATTTGGGAATGATGATGGTTTTGAGCTCGATTATATCACTATAGCAACAATAAATGTTAAGCCTAGATCCATGGATCCCTTATGTGTTATCTTAGGATTGCATATGTGGGGAAACCCTCTCCTTTATATGATGTACCTCTATCTCAAGTGGAAACATATGTTTATATAGAGATTTCCAAATAAAGCTCTCATGTATTGGCATTTTTCATGTATTTTCTACTTTTAAGTAATTTCTCATAGCATGGTGTTTAGAAATTCCTTTAAAGTGGGGGCATATGCGTCCTTGCTCATTGTTTTCTTCAAAGTTCAAGATCTTCCTACTTTGTGCGATGTGTTTTCTTGGTGGTGTTATTGGGGTTGATGTTCTTCAATAGTGTGACCTTTCTTGCAATATGGCATTCCTCTTAGTGGTGATGCTATGGATTGCATTCCCTAAGTTGTGAATCTTTTATCTTCGACTAGTCCTCTCTTGGAGACATTAGGCATGATGTTCCCTAAGAGAAGAAATTTCACAAACTAAGAAAAACCCCTTTGAATATACTATTGCATATATCAAGGCCACAAATAGTAACACAACTTGCTTGCCAGTGGAGCCTTTATGTTTTTTAAGGCCACCAAGCATAACACAACTTGCTTGCTAGTGTAGCATTTTTCTAGCCTTATGACCATTTTTGTGTGGCCCCTTATAAAAGTTATCAGGAGGTATAACTTTGGTATGGTTAGTACAATGGGAGCCTATACCGAGGCATGAATTTGTATTAGCCACTTTTTGGGGGCCCGCTTAGGGGATAGGGGATATTTCACTACCCCGTGTGAGCAAACTTGGTTTGCATAGTGGACAACGAGTTTCCGCTTATAATTTTTTTTATAAAAAACTAAGGCTTGATCCATACTAGATGGACAAATAGTCAAGGCTTGATCCATCCCTCTTTTCTCTTCTCTAATTTTGGCATTATATGCTTATCTATTTTTTCTTACTATTGCATATTTAACATAGGCGTGTGTCTCTTTGTACCTTTGTTACTTTTCTATGAGATCTTAGATCTTGGGTGCTTGATCATCCTCCTTGACCTTTGTTGTATTATATTTCCAACAACTGTACAATTAGACCTCTCTTGACACTTGTTTGACTACTTTATTGTGAGTTTGAGCACTGGTTCATCTTCTCACTAAAGTAGGGGCTAAATGTAGTGTTGGAAAATTTACTTATTTACATTTTCACACTATGTTTGGGTCCTTTAATAAACTGGACTTAATTAAGCCTCTAATATCCTAAATTTTGTATTTAAAAGCCTAATTAATTATAATTTTTGAAAGGGGATTTGTAAATTAATTAATGCATTTATCAATATCAACACCAAGAAATGAATAGCTCCTGATAATTTAGGTTAGGAACCGTTCACCATTAGGTGAATTGGCCCCCCTTAAGATCATAATTTCAAATTTTAAACATGTTTTTGGTGGCATCTTAAGGTCCTAAATTTAAGATTTAAGTGTGGGCTTGTAATGTTGAATTTTTGAGAAATTATAAAATTATCTATAAAAGCAAGGTATTTTATCAATTAAAATCCTATAAATTCATGAGAGAAAAAAGTATGGTAAAGATTATTGTCAAAGGTTTTCAAGAGCATATTTCTCAAATATTTGTTGCAACAATCAAGATCTCAAGCATCATGCATGTTTTTGGAGTTAACATTGTGATATAGGTTTAAAGAATTCAAGTCAAATTTCAAGCATCAAGATCAACATCTAGTCAAGCCACTTCATGCAAGACCTAGACCACCCTGGTCCAAAAATGGTGATTTCTAAAGTGTCAAAGTTTATACAAGTGCATCACAGTCTGCACAAGTCTTTGTTTATTGAGATTAGTTTTAAATTTTAACTGTTTGTGAATAATCATCTTGCCCTAATTCAATGAGAGAAGATGCTTGAATTCTTGTCTTAGCATTTTAAATTCTTGATATCTCCAATCCACTTGAATCCACTTCAAACCTGTAACCTACAAGAAGAACATATGGAGAAAACCTGTGCCATATAGGGGATTGCCTTAGTCAAACCTCATTCTCATGTTTCCAACTCCATAAATGGCTATGATGATAATGATATAAATCATGTGCTCTATGAAGAGTAGATGCAAATAGATACAAAGCAATGATAAATAACACTATTGTAACTTCCCATTAAGATCTACATTCCTTGTAGGACTGAAGTCACTTTTATCATCACATACAAGGATAAATTGGAGGATTCTTGGAAATATTACAGGTGTTAGCGCTCATAACAAATAAACATAATCATGAAGCACATATCTTACAATGAATAAACATTAAGTTTTTTGATGTGTTGAAGACATGAAATTGGTTGAAATATTGTTGTAGATATTCTTCTTATTCTTCTCTTGAAATTGTTTTAACTATCTTTAGGATACTCAAAGGATATTCAAGTTGCTTAGATGTTCAAATGGATGGAAATAATTATATTTATATGAGTTTCAACATATTTCAAATTAACTATTATGAT
Source organism: Sequoia sempervirens (assembly GCA_007258455.2). NCBI lineage: Eukaryota > Viridiplantae > Streptophyta > Pinopsida > Cupressales > Cupressaceae > Sequoia > Sequoia sempervirens. The sequence goes on along the minus strand of VDFB02060227.1, from coordinate 18,844 downwards.
AGGAAGACAATTGATTTTGGAATCATAAACATTTTGAGGAAAATAAAATAAAATTATATTTATGGTCCAATTAGGCATGAAACAAGTGGGACCACCCTAGTCGAGCCCAATGTTACTTTTTAAATGTTCATTAAATAAATATTTAATTCAATTTCCTGAAAATAAAAATTAAACAGGTAATTAATAAGTATAATTAGGCACATGCACTTAGGAGGGAGCCAAACCGATGCATTTCAATAACTAATAATCCTATGGGATTGTTGGTTATTGTAGCTCTTTTAATTTCATAGGTAATAAAAATGATAACAAATAGAAAAAAAAAATTATGTAAACTTAAAACCAATTCTCCATCATTGATATTAATATGAATTTTCAAATAAACATATGTTGATTGCATTCACCACACTACCCAAGAATTGAAATGGGAGATTTCAGTGACAAGCCAAACATAGAAATGCACCTACAAGCAATTTGAATGCCTTTAACAAAAAAATTTCAAAGATAGGACCACTCTAAAACAAAACTAAAATAGCAAAAATCAACTCTAAATTCTCCACCTTCGCACTTGGATTCCCCCTACACTTACAAAAAAGTTTTTCATTTTAAATTTCTTTCATTTTTCTAATTTTTCAACCTTTGGTTTCCTTCAATATGGGCATTGGATTTTCTCTCTCATAGTTGCATTTTTTAGAATTTTTCCTCTTCTTGAGCATTGAGAAACCTCTCTTGCAAGTTTTCCTTACACACTAATTCATTTTGCCAAAAAGTTTTCAAAACAATTTGACTCCACCACTCCTTCTCCCAGGCATCTGTCGCCATATCCACCATTCAATGCATAATTTTCAAATTGTAAAAGTGGAGTTACACATCCCAAGAAGAGCTCCTCCAAGCCTGAGCAATGGATTTTTTAACTCCCAAATTATTATTAACTTTCCATCTCTAGCCACTCCAATTTGAAATTGGAATCAGATTCAAAATCAGCTATGAGTTTTTAAATTTGAGAAATTTTAAAATAGATGAAATTATTTCCTACAAGACACCACCAATTAAACCAAAACAAAAAAAAATAAAAAAGATCAAAATTAAAATATTAAAGGTGTGCAAGATTTCCTGTGCACCCAGATGCTCCTACATTAAACACCCCAGGTAAGAAAAAATGTTTCATGAGTGGGAGCTCATGAAAATTCATATAAATTTTGGTTTCCAAACCCATCTTTCCCCTTCCATCTTCCTTCCTTTCCATCTATTCAAATATTCATTGTTTTCTTTGCTTGGTGTCTTCTTGATTATTCTTCCATTCATCACTTCATTAATTTCCTTATTCTTCCCTTTAGATAATTGTTGCACTCTTTTTGTTGTGTAAATTAAATATGAAACACTCCCACTTTTCCCACTTTTCCTTTCAAAAATCTATCATTTCATTGATGAGCTAAAATTAGTTCTTCCCCCTTAAATTCTTGTATTCTCCTTCTGAAATCAACATGATCTTTGGGTCTCTCGCTGCTTGTTTGTGACTTCTCTTTCATAAAAATAAATTTCATAAAGCTATCCAACAAATTATCTTCCTTTAATCCTTGTAAAATATCTCTATTATGTTTCAAATGATCTAAAATTTTATCTAAAATAATTTCAAACTTGCCAAGGACTAATTTTTGTGCTTCATCCTTCACCATAACTTTGATCTCCATGGGTATTCCCTACTGTTATTCCATTGGACCCCAACTTCTTTTGGATGAGAAACCAAGTCATAACACACCTCTTCCATTGGAATATCCTTTAGAAGTTGCTTTTATAGGATTACACATACTTTATTATCGCTACCCACTTCTTTATGTTTCTCCTTCATGGGTGTCATAACATATTTCTTTAAATCTTTGGTTATTGTTTAACTGTTTCATTCACCATCATATATGGCCTTCTTGTCATACTTCCATGGTCTACCCAAAAGAATAAGAAAAGCATAAATAGGAATCACATCACAAATAATCTCATCTCTATTACCAATATGAAAACTTACTAGACATTATTCATTCAACAAAATTTGATGGCCCTTTTTCAACCATGTAACCTTGTAGGGATTTGGATGTTTTATTTTCTCCAAACTTAGCTTCTCTACCATTTCTTGGGATACCAAATTACCCATCCTACCGCTGTCCACAATCATGGTGCAACACTTTCCCCTTGCTTTCCAAATGGTTTTGAATAAACTCCTCCTATGTATGGGTTCTTGCTGCTCCTCTTCTAGCTTTAAGATCACTCTCCTAAGCATAAGAGCCTCTCCATCCTCTAGGTCTGCTATTTCATTTTCATCTTCAAACTCTATGTTAAATGTTCTCCTAGTCTCATTCTTACCATCCTCTTGTTGCACTTGAGGGCATTCAAATTCCATGTGATCAACCTCTCCACAATTAAAATAAACTCTTAAAAATCCTCTTCCCCTTCCATAATCTCCCCTTCCTCTTGAAGTTTCACCTCTTCCTCTCACATTTGAGCCACAATTTTTTTGAGACCAACTTTCCTCTCCTTCATTTATTTGTTGTCCTTTTCCACTATTTATTTATTCTCTACCTCTAAAATTTTCTCTACTTTTGGAATTACTTTGTTTCCTTCCTACCAACTTTTCCTCTACCTTGAGAGCATATTGATAAGCTTCCTTCGCTATTCTTATCATCACCATACTAAGCTCATCTTGGATAGCAATCTACAACCCATTCACATACCTTACAACTTGGTCTTCACCACCTTCAACATGTCCATGAATTCCCAACTGGTAGATTTATTTTGTGTACACCATGACATTCAAATCTCTTTGTTTAAGATTTTTAAGTTTCTTCAACAAACTATTGTGATAGTCTATAGGAAATAATTTAGCTTTCAACTTTGTAACCATCTTCTTCCATGATTTAATCTTTTCTTTTCCTCTCCTCTATCTTTCAATATGTACTTGATCCCACCATAGGGATGCATGCCCTTTCAACATTGTGCAAGCATACTTCACCTTCCTCTTCTCTTCGATGTATTTTTAGTCAAAATAATTTTCCATATCTACAATACAATCACTGAGTTCTTTTGGATTTAGGATTCCACTATAGCTTGATGGGTCCATCCTTGGCTTACTACCCAACTTGGATAACACTTATGAGAATCTCTCTTCTGGTGCATCTCCTCTTTCCACTTTTAAAAATTCTACAACTTCTACAACTTATTTACTAACATCCTCTATATGAATTGCACTCTATTGTGAGATTTATGTGGGCTCAAGGCATGTTGTTATTCCTCTCAACATTTCCATAACACTGGTATTGTCTTCTCCTCATGGTACTCTCCCTCTCCCACGTCCTCAATGTGTGATGACTTCTTCTCTTCTTCTTCAACCCACTTTGATACCAATTGATGTAGGTCTATAACCAAGAATCCTATGGGATTGTTGGTTATTGCAGCTCTTCTACTTTTGTAGGCAATAAAATTGATAACAAAGAGAAAAAATCAAATTAAGTAAACTAAAAACTAATTCTCCAGCACTAATATTAATATGATTTTTCAAATAAACATTTGTTGATTAAATTCACTACACTCTCCAAGAATTAAAATAGGATATTTTAGAGACAAGCCAAACACAAAAGTTTACCTACAAAAAAGTTGATTGACTTCAACAAAAAAATTGCAGCAACAAGACCACTCCAAAACAAAACTAAAACAACCAAAATCAACTCTAAACTCTCCACCTTCACACTTGGACACCCCCTACACTTACAAGCATGATTTTCCTTTTAAATTTCTTTTATTTTTCTATTTTTTCAACCTTGGTTTCCTCCTTCAAGCTAGGCATTGGATTTTCTCTATCTCCCAATTGCATTTTTAGAATTTTTCCTCTTCTTGGGGGTGATCCCACAAAGCTGTTTTACAATTTTTAGGAGACTCTTATTTTTTATGAAATCACATATTTTTAGAAAATATAACAATTTAAGCCTTAAAAATTTCCATTTAAAGCATTCCAATTGAATAGGGTTTGATCAAACTACCTTAGATCAAACCCCCTTGGATAGAATCCCACTAGTTTTAAACCATACCTATAATAGAGTCTCTTTTACACCTATCAAAATGCTGATAAAAAATCACTTTTGATTTACCTTTTGGGGGACCAAATGAATTCATTTAAAATTTATTTTTTGTAAGTATGTAGTCCTTATTATAAGCTTCCCAAAAAGTCTAATTCTAAATAAATTTAATTTTATTATTATATTTATTTTTTATTTCTTGTGAATATAAGTTTTTCACTGAAAATCAAGCTCTTTGTTCTGCACATGTGGAAAAATAGAAGATTATCAATTTTTTTTTTGAAAAATATGAGTGCACCAGATACTGAATTCCTTGATCCAACAAAAAAATTGAATTTTGATACATACCAAAAAAGTTATGTGTTATACAGTCCGCCTATGTTTGAATTGTAATTGGTTTGACTTTAAAACTTGATTAAGGAAATAATATTCAATAAAACACTACAAAACCAATTGGAAGCACTAGATATCATAGTTACAAATCTAAATTCGAAAAAAAATAAAAATTATCCTTCATGGAAAAAAGGTTATGTGTTATACGGTGAGTGTCACTCCTTGAAAATAGTGTTTACTGAAAAAAACTAGTTTTCGAAGGAGATGGAAAAAGAAGTGCAATCTGATTCCAAAAAAAATGAAAAAAATATATTTAGAATCTACAGAAAAAATGTCACAAATCACTAGTTTGCATCATCTTCAAATTCCTCACAGTTTAGCCGCTATAGGTGCTCCAAAGTGAAAATTTAGTTAGAAAAAAATAGTTTAGTGTCCAGTTTGGCCAAAAATTGTAAACCAGTATTGTGGGATCACCCTTGGGCATTGGGAAACCTCTCATGCAAGTTTTCCTAGAAACATTTATTCATTTTGTCAAAAATTCCTTGAAACAATTCTACTCCACTACTCCTCCCAATCACCTACCACCATATACACCATTCAATGCATAGTTTCCAAATTGTAAAAGTGGAATTACACATCCTAGGAATAGCTCCCTCAAGCATGGGTGTTGGATTTTATAACTCTCAAATTATTATTAATTTTCCATCTCCAACCACTCCAATTTGAAATTGGAATCAAATTCAAAATCACCTATGAGTATTTAAATTTGAGGAATTTTAAAATAGATGAAATTCTTTCTTGCAAGACACCACCAATCACCAAAACAAAAAAATCAAAAGACCAAATTAAATTATTAAAGGTGTGTAGGATTTCCCATGCACTCGGATGCTCCTACATCACAAACATAGTGTGAAATTGTCGAGGGTGGCAATTTCTGATGCTACAAGACCAAATGTCATTTTTAAATGCCTCATTATTTACTTTTATGCATCAATAGTAATGATCATATACTTTGAAATGTATGCTTATATTATATTGAAATGTACCTCAAACTTGGAGAAAACTATAATGGTAAAATTTACACAATGATACTAGTTTCAATTTAGTTTTTGGATGTTTTTTATGAAATATCTTAGAAAAATTATATGTTAACACAATTGACACACTTTTATACTAAGTTTGGCTCATGAATTGATATTTATCCCTATCTATTTCACATTCATTAACCCTTTATCTTCATTCATTTGATCTTTATCCCATCTCACCTTATGTTGATTCCGATACATTTTCTATGTAAACATCATTTATTAGTTGACATTTATACCTATATTAACACATTTATGTATTGCCCTAAAATTAATACTTTTTATCTCTTACAAATCTTAACTACCTCAAAATTGATCTCAAGCGGCTTGTGTTTAACCCAAATATTTAAAATTTTAAAATTTTAATTCCATAATCCCACACTTTCCTACAATTCATTGTGAGCTAAATTAACAAGTGTTATTTTAAATCATTGTTATGTGTTTAGTATTTATATAGAGATAATAATAGAATGGAAGGTGAAATCATTAGAACACGGTTAAATTTTTTAATGTATGGTGAACCTCATTTGCATATAGACCATTTGTATTCTTGTGAATGTTATTTTTGAATCTTCACTCAAATCCATAATGTCATTCCATCTAGGGGATTGACCCAACAAAATATGACCCTAAAGATCTTGTAATATCTCAAAAGATGTTTGCAAACACTACCATCATTATGATAAGATCAAAGATTAGAGAATTAAGGTGAGCCAACTAATTGAAGCCTATATCTTATCTAATGATTTACATGGGTCATGGTTTAGATCCACAACTTAGATCAAGTTTGTGTGGATCAACTAAAATACAAAGGGTTCAAGATCAAACAACACCTAATTTTGAGACTATTTATACTCTAACACATTTATAAAAGTGTAATCAATAAGTTTGGATGGGTTCAAACACAAAAGGCTTAACATCAAATAACACCTAACTTTGAGACTATTGATACTCTGACACATTTGTTAAACTATGATCAATAAATTTGTGCATCATAATATCAATATAAATTCTTTATCATTATTCTAAAAATGTATTTTTTTATCATTTAATTTCTATATATTATTGAATATTTATCAACCCAACTCTAAATTTAATCTAAATTAATTTTATTTGATTTACTAAACTTTATTTATTAATCAAAATTACTAGACTCCTGAAATAAAATAATCCACCTAACAAATTTTGATTTTATATCCTCAAAGAAATGTTTGTATTTGTTCCTAAAGGTAATATCTTAAATTCTATTCTAAAAAGTTCACTTGTAACCAAGTCATTTAACGTTCAATATGTGAAGGTTTTGTAAAATAAGTCTTGCAATTAATGTATACTTTGTTGGAAGTAGGTTATACATTTATTTTATTTTATATACAGTGAAGATTGTATAGATTAATGATTGGTTTGATAAAAAATAATTATTTTGAGTATTATATTGGGTTTTGCATTTTGACCCATAGTTTTAAAGCATTTTCAAGATATTTAATTAGGATTTTAACTATTAATCGTAATATTAAAGCACTCTTACAACAATCATGAACTATCTTTTGATTTTGATGTGTCAACTAATATCCAATATACCTAAAAGTTAAGTAAGAAATTTATTATGATATAATAAATGGTTGAATTTTATATTGTTGTACTTAGTTTTGAAAAGATAAAATTCTTACAAATAGAATACAATATATATTTTCCATTCTGATACATCCTTCATTTATTATAACAATTACTTTTCCTACAAATTCATTGGCTAAAAGTAGAATTAGTATTGTACATGCCTAACCCTAGGAAATTAAAAGATTCCAAACTAAACGCAAGCCAAATAGTTTGAATAAGAGAGCCTTGGAAACTCATCCAAGTCAAACTCCATGACAGCTAACGACTTCTCCAGCAATGAAACATCTCAAATTCTTCACCAACTACTTCTGTGCATATCTGCCCACAGAGAATTGTTACAGAATTTACGTTGTAACTATAATCAACGTCATCATGACCACCATGATACTAATGCACTGGACTATGCTTTTACTTTTGCCCGTTTTATAAGTTCTTCTGTAAATTCTCGTGACATTGCATAATTTTATTGTGAATCTTGCACATTGTCAAACATCAAGAAGAAACTGAGGAAAATTTAGCGTTGAATAGAGCTTTAATCTTAAGAATAACCATGTGTCAATATACTACTCATGATTTTCCGACATTTACCTTTAACTTTTTCTCAACGTAACAAACTTTCTGTAGTCAACAACTCCAAACTAATGTCTAACTTCCAGGTAATATCTATTTTCACTTAGAATAAGAGGGTACGCAAAAAAATGCTGAACGCTCGCCACTGATTGCGATGCTGCAGGACGTTGTACTGGAAATTTGGCTTGCTTTTCTATGGAATTATTGGGATTTTATTTCGTCACGGTAAAGTAGCATTTGTCTCCTTCGACTGAGGACTTAGCCTCATGTCATCGACTCATCACCATCGCCACATAAGTCTGGAATCAAACTAGATTGTGTGCTGCCAATTTCTATCTTGAGTGTACACTTGATCATATTTATTAATTATTTTAAATTCAATAATTAATAAGATGTATTTGACATCAAAATGCACATTTGATTAAATATGCATTCAATAGATAATAAGTTTTCTTAGTTCAATACCTACACATATAAGGTCGAGAAAAAGTGTTGGGACTGTTTAGGGACTTGTCTCAGTCAAACCCATGCTTTGGTGTTTGCACCTCACGGACAACTAGATAGATAGATAGATTGAAAGATAAATAGACAAGATGATAAATGAATAGAAAAGGGATGTGATAAATCCAAAGGTTTTCAAGGACATAAGACAAATGAATATTGCCAGCAAGACTTGAGGAAGCCAGAGAGAGAGAGAGAGAGAGAGGGTCATGAGAGCCAAAAGAGTTGTAAAGACTATTGTTTGAGCTTTGAAACTTTTGTAGAAAGCTATCAAGAGTTGTGCAAGCTTAAGAGAGGTAGGTCTTGAGAAAAAGAAAGGAGAGAATGTCCCAAAGAGCAAGAGAGAGGTGAAAAGATGGATTTAAAAGAGAGAAGAGTAGAAAAAAGGAGACTATCAAGTCGTTACAAATGAAATCGAGTCTTTTCCAATGACCTAGGTAAGTGACAATTGAAAAAACACTAAAAAATTGCCTTTGAATGTTGAAATGTCATGGGATGCTAGCATGGAAAAATCAAGTCTTTTCCAATGACCTAGGTAAGTGACAATTGAAAAAACACTAAAAAATTGCCTTTGAATGTTGAAATGTCATGGCATGCAGACGTCCATGCAATGCACTAGTGTTTAGACAAATCACGCTCAAAATGATGGGAGATGGAAAAATCACATGGTTAACATAAAATTGATGCACAAAGGTAGCTATTGAAAAAGGAGTCTTGAGCATCCTAAGGAGAAAAATCTTGATGCAAAGGCTAAGGTGAACCTACAAAAATACTAAGGGAATGGACACTAAAGTGGATACAAAAATGTAAGTGAAATTGCAAGGGTATTCAATTTTCGACTCTATATTTTTCTCTCACTTTAGCAGGATTATGAATCAACATGAATATGCATGCTAAAGTAAAGCTACAAAAAATAAATAACATCGTGATGCTAAAAGGATACTATAGAGGAAGTAGATAGCTCTTCGAACCAAAAAGCATGCCCCAAGGTGAAGACCTACAAACTAAATGTATTAGACATAAAAGATCTACACAAGACAACAAGGTTTGAAAATAAAAAGCTACCAAATCACGGGGTTTGAACATGATGAACATAAAGATATTTAAAAATAGAAACATGGATAAGACATACACAAAGACCTACATAACAAACAAACTCAAATGGTTTGAGTCTACAAAGTGAAAGAGACCTTGGTGCAGGAGGTTTTCTCAATACTATGTGTCATTCCCAAAATAAGAAGAAATAACATAGAAGAATTCTTAAATAGAGAGAGCAATATGAGGATTGATTATTCAAGGAAGGAATGCATCTAAAATACAGGGAAGCAACCAATGTTGATGAGACTACATGACTTAGATGCTAGCTTACTATGTTTCTAGGGGTCATGCAAATGGTAATGATTCAAAAGAAATATCATAGTCTAGCAAGTTGTGTTATGCTAGGTGACCATAGACTAGTAGAACCAACCCCATTATGGAGGAAAGCTACTACCTGATCAGGTGGTAGAACCAACCCCACTATGGAGGAAAGCCACTACTAACTTGTGATAGAAACCAACCTCACTATGGATGAAACCCCTATCACGATTAAAAGATGCTAGGAAAGATCAAATAAATGTGATCAATAATAGATGATATTGATAAAATGACAAGAAAGGGAGTGAAATCCTCAAGAGGGACACACACCAAAAAAAGTTATCCTTGCCTCCAGTGTGTAAGTGAGGATAACCATGCTAGATACTATTATGTTGCTACCATAGAGAAAGAGTAAGGTTGCACATACTATTGTACCACCATGAATGGCAATGAGTAAACAACAAAAGCTACAAGTGCCACATAGTGAGGAGCAACACAATAGAAGAAGGTTTATAATTTAGAATGAACAAAATAGAGGTAAACCTCGATATCACTTGTTATGCACAGAAAAAATAGGTGCATCAATAGATGGAAAAGTGATGGCACCATAATCAAAGAGTTTTATTTTTTCCTTCAAGGGTCAACATTCATTGGTGGAATGGCTAAGCACTTGATGATATGTATAGAAAGAAATTTTTGTTTCATCATGTTTATGAAATTTCTTATGTATAGGAAGAGGGAGACTAACCAAATGGGATTTGAGAAGCCTCAAAAGGATATTCTCTTGTTCATATAAAGGAGGAGGAGCAACAAGCAACCCTTTTTCTCGTGAAGAAAATTTTGACTGCTCACAAGAAGACATAAGGATAGCAAACAATAAAGGAGGGGATGGAGACAAAGGAGAAGTCTTGGAACCTAAACCCATTTAAAAAGAGCGTGGTTCAGTTGCAAAGGGACCTTAACTCCTTGTTACATGTGTGAAAGACCAATTCCTCTATATCCATGCTTAGAAAGAATATTAAATCCTAAACCATAATGTGATTGCCACTCCTCAAAAGGGGGAGGACCAATATTAAGGATATTACAATTGTTGTTTACATTATCCCACAATACAAAAAAATATCATCTTTGATAGTAGGTGTAAATGATATTTTTGAGATGTTAAGGTGGATAGGGTTAACTTTATATTCCCCAATGAAGGATTATGTAAAGTCTAAGGAATCTCAATCATCATCGAGGAATATATTTTATTGAGAAGAAAGTAAGTTAGTACAATCATCGAGATTAGGATCTAATGGTGGTCTAACAAAGTTTTTTTAATTTTTTTTTAAGACAGTAGGAATCGGTCGGGTATTTGTCCCCCTATAAACTACAGTGTGCCTAGTAATTTTTTTTCACATGGACGACAAAACTAGCATGACATTCCCTCTAGTACCACGAGTTTGGGTGGATACTAGACCTCATGACATTTTTCCTATAGCAGAATGCTTTAGCCAATTGAGCTAGGCCCCCCTCCCTTAAAATTTAATATTAAGGCTTGGGCCTTGGTTGTTGGAGCTACAAGCAATAAGCCCCACTAGTTCACTAATGAGCCTCCCCTTAATGTGAGGGTAAAAAAAAACTCCATTGTTGACATGGTAGAGAGCGACATCGCAAGGTTTGAACCTTGGTTGTTGGATCTACAGGCAACAATCCCCACCATTTCACCAAAGGGTTGCACCCATCTAACAAGGTTTGAAGATAGTGAAGGAATTAAATTTTTAGGAGTAGGTGCATTAAAAGCTTGACCAACAACTGTCATCACATAAGTTTACAACATCAAGGTCAACAATGTAGAGTAGAACAAACTGCTCCCAAAGCATGAATTTACATCCTCCTCAAGAGGAGATTATATGGTAATGGTCCTAGCATATCATATACTAGGGTGGGTATGATAATGGGTCCCAACCTTAAAGGAAATATTGTGCCTAAGGTTTGCTGAATGACATTATCAAACCCAAAAGTATATAAGGAAGAAGCAGAAAGGGAAGTTGAATCAAATTTAATTTTAGGGAATAAATCAATGCTACCTATGTTGAATTTCAAACTGGTATTAATGAGAGCACACCTAATGCCAATATTATTAATGAAAACTATTATTGTCAAAGGATTTTCTTGCTTTAGCACTTTTGGAGGTGATAATTCATGTGGATGGAATGTAATATTCGACGAATCCACATGAAAGATCTATCAACGCATTAACCTTCATCAACCTAGAGAAAGAAGGAAAAAAATACTTTGCAAGGCTTCTTGAAGTATGTCCTAGTAAACTATAACAATCTGAATCAAATCACAAAGTGAGATCTTGGTGGGAGTAACATGAAGTTACTCGACAAGATCATACGCACTAGTCAATATCTTAGCAATGCATCTAGGTGCTTGAGGAAGGCTTTGTTGAGAGGGTGGTAAAGAAGTAGGTTGATTAAAATCCTATTGATTCCTTCTAGTATTATAAGTATGGTCTACCACTCTATGAGAGGGGGCCTTAGATTGCATTGAAATTTCATGTAAAGATTTGGTATATCACTTTCAATAGGAAACCCTCAAATAGAATGAATCCTTTTAAGAGAAAGACTAGCTAGAGTCACATAATTGACCAGTCTCTTAGGCCTTTGAGGAGAGATAGAGAGTATGATTACATTTATAGATTCATTATGACTTATTGAGGAATTATTTGAAGAAATATGCTCAACATCTATCCTTGGAGAATCTAATGTGAGAGGAGATTCATCATTCACTAATGCACTGTCTCTAGAAGAGAGTGTATTGGAATGAAGAGAAGGTAGAGAAATATTAAGAAAATTATCAATGATTTCATATTCTTGCAATAAAATATCCTCAGAAATAATAGGAATTTCATGAGAAGGATCAAAAGTATAGAGTGACATGGGAAAAGCCAAGTCACCATCACATGCATGGAACGTAACATTGTTAGCACTTTGAATAAAACAAGAAATTGAACTAATAAAGAAGACATTAAATGCATTTTGAAAGTAATGAGCTAAATATAATAAATAATGCATAAAAAAGTTGGTTGAAGGCTAGCCTATTATTTCTACTTTGATGGTGTGGAATGGGGTTAGAGGTAGCAGCCTAAAAAAATATTTTTAGAAGTGAAAATCTTGGGTTTGTCCCTCTTTTTCTTAGTGTTCATGTTAGGTTCACAAAAATGTAGAGGAGGAAATTCAACACCCTTAAGATGATGAGACCTAAAGGGGCGAATACGCCTCAACTACCTTAGGGATCAAAGCTTAGGTGACAAGATAAAATGACAAAGGGGAACTATTTATGTTTTATACAAAATTAACATGTGAAACTGAAAGAGCAAGTCATAGAGGTTTTATGGATAATCTAACGAGCTCTTAGCTAATGATGAAAACATGGTGCACAAACATCACAACAATGTATTGATTTCTTGTACATACTGAAAACTAAGAATGTCTTAGAAAATGACTAGGTACCTATTGATATTTTTTATAACTAAACTCTTAAGATTTGAGAAATAAATATAGAATGACAGAAATGGAAATAAACTAAACCAAATGACTTAAAGTAATTATAGAAAAAGATAAAAGAGGGAGAATACTCACAAGGAATTTGAGAATGAAGACTCCAACAAAGATACGCCTTCAATAACTTCACACATAAGACCAAGAAAAAGTTTTGGGGTTGTTTAGGGGCTTGCCTTATTCAAACCCACACTTTGGTGTTTCTATCTCTATAGGTGGCCAAATAGATAGATCGATTGAAAGATAAATAGACAAGATGATAAATGCATAGACAAGGGATGTGATAAATCCCAAGTTGCTTAAAGACATAATAAAAATGAATATTACCAACAAGGCTTGAGGAAGCTAGAGAGAGAGAGAGAGAGAGAGAGAGAGAGAGAGAGAGAGAGAGAGGGGGGGGGTCATGAGAGCCAAGAGAGTTGTAAATATTGTTGTGAGAGTTGTGAAACTATTGTAGCAAGTTATAGAGAGTTGTGCAATATTGAGAGAGGTATAGATTTTGAGAAAAAGAAAGTAGAGAATGTCCCAAAGAGTAAGAGAGATGTGAAAAGATGAATTTAAAAAAGAGAAGAGGGAAAATGAGGCTACCAAGCCATTACAAATCGACCCAAGTCGTTTCCAATGACCGAGGTAAGTGACAAGTGGAAAAACACTCAATAATGACCTTTGCACATTGAAATGTCATGGGATTCTAGCATGACATGTGGATGTCCCCGCGATGCACTAGTGTCGAAACAAATCATACTCAAAATAGTGGGAGATTGGAAAATCACATGGTTAGCACAAAATTGACCCAAAAAGGTAGTTGTTGAAAAAGGGGTCTTGAACATCTTAAGGGGAAAAAGGCTGATGCAAGGGATAAGAGGAGCCTACATAAGTGCTAAGGGAGTGGACACTAAAGTGGACACAAAAGTATAGGTGAAATTGCAAGGGTATACAATATTTGACTCTACAATTTAAACTAATATTATACCATGATATTTTAGCAAAGTCATGCACCTACCACATTCCCTCGAGTCCTAAATAAGAATACATATAATACAATTTGATCTATAAATTAGGGTAGCCATATTACACTCCAATCATCAACAATATATAAATTTTATTATTTTTCTCAAAAATACCTCAAAATGTAACACTACCACATATAATTAATGTCAATTACCATCATATATGTAAATAAAGGAAAACATAGAGAATAAAACAAACATGCATAAATAAATAAACTTGAAATAAAAAATATAAATATTCAAGTATAAGGATCTAACTCTAGAGAAATGTTTATATCCATGGGTGAGAAACTCAAGGTAGAGTAAACATTTGCTCATGCAAATAATCCTTCATAGTATAAGTTTCTACATCATCCCATAAAATTTATACAATGTCTTCTTCAAATTATCGAGATCCATCACATATATGTATATTTTGCTAAAGATGATGTGGACTTGCATCAATAATTACATAACTAAATATGAGGGACTAAAGATTCTACATTAAAAAATTGCTACTCCACACTTGTAGTAGTCTAAAAAAATATTGCATTAGTCTAACTGTCCTAGTATTGAACCTACTAAGAGTGATTTGTTATAATCACCCATTACGACAATAATGGTCACTGAACTAGGTGTTTATACGAATCTACTCCACCAAACTTGTAGAAATTTTCTCCTTCTATTTAGCACTCGTTGCTAACTAGTCTTAGCTATAACTACTCAACGTATATATAACTTCAATAGTCTTTTAAAATAGTCTTTGCTTAACCATATATAGCCAACCAGACCCCAAAAATTGTTGAATAGGACAACTGAGAGGGGGGGTGAATCAATTGTCAAAGAAATAAACCTTTACTTCAATCACCAGAACTAATACTTAATACTGCTTAAATGATTAATCATCAAATGCTAATGTAGAAACTCAAAAAACACATACACATAGTAACACCAGATTTACATGGAAAACCCAATGAGGGAAAAACCATGGTGAGGATTAACTCACACTATTGAGAATATCAAAATCAATTACAAAATGTCTTACTACCTAAAATAAGGACTCATTGTCTAATAGGGATACAACTTGGAGGGATCACTGCCATAGAGATACAAAGAAGACAAAGAATACTTGTTACCAGGAGACTATAATCCCAATGCAACAAAGGATTCCACCACATTCACTCAATCAACTTACATGAATGATAGAGTTTTCCTTCTGCTCATTGCATCTAGAAACTCAGCATTAAGCTTCACACTAATCTCCCAAACTCTCAACACACACTCTTACTGAATAGAATCAATTTCGCACAAATTTTCACTTTCTCTTTTCTCTTATCATGATTCTTCTTTACTCTCGTATATTTTCCATTAATAACTCATCTTGTATTTATACCATCTTCAACTTTGAAACATATCCAAAGTTGGCTATCCAAATCCAAATTCAAATCAGGTCAGCACCAAAACATCCTAGGGTGGAATTAGAATGAGGGTGACCCAAACACACACTTTGTAGGGACCCAAATATATCCAACATGCTTCATCATTCTCAAAAGTAGTATTTCACACAAGGTCGACCACACTAGTGTAAAACACATAGAACCATTAAGCACGAACTTTCCAAATGCTGAAATTAACTTCAATACAATCAGGGAAAATCAGCTTTAGAACCATACATCATAAGAATTCATCAAAGAGAATTTCAAACAAACACCATTTCACTCAAACCTTAATCAAAATAAAAAAGAACCACAGTTCACAACTGGTGAACATAACTTGCACTATACCACAAACCAACAACCATGAATTTGAATATAGAACCTTCTCACAACCATGAACAACATATATGAACCTCACAACCACATCATCAAATCTAGACCAAAAACCAGAGTAACCACAGAACACTTGCAACATATCTTTATTACAATTTTCTCAATATCCTCAACATATACAACAACCAACTAATCATTTGACATCAATGACAACACGTTCAATCTTTCCATTCTTTAAACAATATCCCCCTTTGTCATTGATGGAAACACATGATGTGAAAAATCATCAAAGACCATATACAAGCTTTGAACACATTTTTCTATTTCTCCCCTTTAGAAGATAATTTCATATATACTTCTTCAATCTCAAATTTTCTTTCCTTTTTCATATGCTTCTTCTCCCAAACTTTCTTTCCTTTTTCACATGTTTCTTCTCCCCCTTTGACATCAATGGAAAAGGAAAAATGATACTTTACATTGATTTCTCCTTTGACATGAAAAAATAATACTCATAATGACAACACCTGATACTACTTGCTCCCCCTGAGAGGTAGCCACCAAAACATCAGCCTAGAAGAAAGATAGATCCATATATCCACAAGACTGATGCATCTCAATATGCATCTAGTTCAAGAAAGGAGGGGAAATAACCCACATCTTCTCTCAGAGATACTCAAAAGTATCTTTAGGAAGAACCTTCATGAAAATATCAACAACTTGATCCTTCATCAAAACATAATCAAGCTTTACTTCATTCTCCATGGACTTATCTCTCAAGAAATGATACCTGATAGATATATGCTTAGTCCTCGAGTGCATCGTGGGATTCTTTGAAATGTTAATTGCACTTCTATTATCACAAAAAATAGAAATGGGATCATCATATACTACTATTATATCTTTCAATGTTTGTTTCATCCATAGAGCTTGTGTAGAGCAAGATGCAACAACAATATACTCAGCTTTAGCAGTAGACAAGGAGACTAAATCTTGCTTCTTACTCAACCATGCCACTAATCTGCATCCAAGAAAGAATGCACCACCACTTTTACTTTTCATGTCATCTACACATCCAACCCAATATGCATCTATAAAAGGCAATAAGTGTAGAATTAGTATCTTTAGGATACCATAATCCATAAGATAGACAACATGTATTATATCTAGCCACAAGACAAACAACATGCATTATATATGGTCTAGTAGCAGTCAAATATAGTAGTCCACCAGTTATAGATTTGTACTTGCTCTGATCAGTCTTAGGTGAATCATCAACTTTTCCCAATTTGCATCCAATCACTGTAGGAGTACTTACTAGTTTGGAACCATCCATCCCAAACTTCTTCAACATTTCTCTCACATACTTGACTATGAAATGAAAATTCCCTTCTTTGTTTGATTAATCTGTAGTCCAAGAAAGAAATTCATCTCACCAAACATATACATTTTAAATTATTTCTACATTTCTTCTGCAAACCTCCTACACATAGTTTCATTTCCTCCAAAGATAATGTCATCAACATATACTACTATAATCAAGATTCTATCATTTTCAATATTAAAGTACAAATTAATATTCATCATACCTTTATTAAAGCCTTGTTGAATCAAATACTTATCTAACCTTGCATACCATGCTCTAGGAGCTTGCTTCAACCCATATAAAACTTTCTTCAATCTCCACACCATATCTAGTTGATCTGTTAACTAAAATCCTTCTAGTTGTTCCATATAAACTTTCTCTTCTAGTTCACCATTTAAAAATGCTGACTTGACATCCATCTGATAGACCTTAAAGTCTTTATGAGACACAAATTCCAAGAACATCCTTATAGCTTCCATTCTTGCTACCGAAGCAAAAGTTTCCTAAAAATCTATACCAAGAGTGTATAAATGGGATAAACAAACTAACAATGCATCTACACTTCTAAATAAGACATTGCATCAAAGATTCAATGATTTAAACTATTTTAAACACAGGAACCTTCAGAAATCTATCCTATTGCTCTCTAACTTTAAAGATTTCTCTAAATCTACTTTGCTCTCAGATTTAAATAAGCTAATAGATTGTTGAAATGACACTTAAAGAATGAGAATTAAACTATCATGATTCCTAAATGCAACTAAGATGATTCTACAGTAAAACTTATGAGAAAGAAACTACTGTAAATAGCCATGACTGTGAATGCTAAATGCTTGATTGCTTGAATGATTGCTTCTATTTGCTTGATTGCTTGAATGCTTGATCACCTGGAATACTTGCAGAGTAAGATTGCACAAATTAGGATCCTTTTCCTATAGCCAGAAACCTGTATTTATAGATTTCACAGCACTCATTTGTGAAGGGGCAACACAACAGAGGTTGAGATTCAATCTGGAGAATTGAATGGTATGAGATGAGAAGGTGGAGCTGATCATGGAGGATTGTTCCTCCCCATGAAAACACCAAGCAAGATGAGAGGAAAGATTAGAGGCATAAGATTAAGAGGATTTCCTGCAGGTTTGTCCCCGAGGCTCTTCCCGTGAATGACAGTTGAATTAATTAGATTTGAAAAATCTAATTTTATTGGTGAGTGAAAAGAGGTATATGATTTATGCATTAATTTAAATATTTTTGGTTTATTTAAATTTAGCAAAAGAGGATTAAATAATTTAATAAATCAAACTATAGAAGTTGTTTATTAAATTAAAATAAAAGGAAAATGATAATTAAATAAAAGATTCTAGGATATCTTTATTTAATTAAGAAAATGATGAGGTAGTTAAATAACACAAATTGAATGCATTGTGCAATTTAAAGATAGAATTAAATAGATAAAGTATGCAAGAAATAATAATGATAATAATTAAATAAAACAAAGTGTTTAATTTTGTTTATTTAATTAAGGAAATAATATGATAAAATGAAGAATTAATAATGAACTTAATATAAATAAATATTTCTATTTATTTAAAGTAGATGAATTTAAGATTAATTAATCAAATAAGTCATATTTAATTAATTAGATTCTCGGACCATTT
>VDFB02060226.1:0-19651 GCA_007258455.2 Sequoia sempervirens | reverse complement strand
TCCTCTAGCACTTGGGATCCAGGAGTGAAGGCATTTAGTGATGACAAAGAAATTGTGTGGGATGAGTTTCCCTTTGATCCTGATGAAGTTCAAAATTCTGATTGCTTTGCAAGCTATGAGGGGGCTGCCATAAACTTTGATCATGAAGATAGTGAGGTGGAAGTGGAGCTTGAAGATCATATGGCTCTTGACGATGGAAAGTTTGATGGAGTTCCTAAACACAAATCCAATTTATTAATGCTTGAAGCTGGTTGTAAGCATTGGATTGAAGAATTTGTGGAGTCTAATTCTCTTTGTGATATTGAGCAATTTCAGCTAGTAGGTGGTGAAGGAAAGGAGTCTTGGAGCAGCTATGAGGGTAGCAAAGATGAAAAACAAAGTTCTGATTTTCAGTTGCAGCCTATCAGCAGTTCACCATCTATGCATGTTCATGAGTGGAAAGATCAATGCAAGGTATCTTTTGAAAAAGAAGTGCAAGCGCTATCCCTATTTGATCGCACACACTATTTGGTTGATGATCTCTATTGGAAGGCCCAATTTGAAGAGAGACAAAGTGGAGTTAAGAATGAAGTTGCTCTTCCTAAATTGCAACTAATCAAAGATTCCTTGGAGACCATGAAATCCGAGTACATAGGCTTGATTGAAGATAGAGATCATGCCGTTGAATCTGCAAAGAAGGCCTTCATTGTTTTCGAAGAAAGGGAGAGTATGGTTGATGAGCTCACTTTGGAGCTTAAATCAACAAAGGACAAGTTGAAAGAAACTCAGTTGGCTCTAAGAAAGGTTGAAGATCAGTTTGCAGATTTCAAACTTTTCAAGGAGCAAGAGGATGCACGAAGAGCTGGAGAAATCAAGCAAGTAATTGATGAGATTGATAGTCTTCAAGAGGAGTCTGATCTTGAAGGTTTCACAAGAAAATCAAAGGTTGCATGTGCAGATTTGGAGCAGCAAGATGAAAGGAATGACTTTCAAGTTTATGACAATCCTCTTTTTCAAAAAGGTGATGAGAAAAGTTATGATAATCCTCTCTATGAAGTAGAGGATGAAATGGAAAAAGAAACTGAGTTTGGTTCCCAGTACTTGGATGCTTCGATATCACTCCATGAGGAAGTGCTACGTCTGTTGATTAGTAATGAATGCATAAGTGGGTTTGAGGATGAAGTCTATACATGGGAAGTGTTGATTCGAGGAGATTTCAACATCTTCGACACCAAGGTGTTAACAAGGCAAGATTTGGTAGCTGCTGGTAACTTCAGTACAGTAGCAAGAAGCGAAGATTTTAGTCTTGTTACTCATGAAGAAGGGAATGAAGATGGACCAGAACTTGGTGTTTGCATGCTTGTCAATCCATCCCTTTGGTTGAACAATACTTTGGCACATATTGGTCTATTTTTGGATTTGGATTTGAAGTCATTTAATAGTTCATGCTCCAATGTTGTTGAAGCTTTCATGGATAGGCTTCAAAGGTTCATTAGCGGAGGCATCAATCTCTTCAGTATGCACTTGATCCTTACTAGCATTTGGGAATGTGTTGAGTTTTCTTTTCAGTATGTTGGAGATCACTTTCAGTTGGGTATCCATGCTTGGGATTCTCAATATGGGTTGATAGAGCTTATTACTTGTGGAAAGAAGGACTTTTGGAAGGATAAGGATCAAAATTTCAGTATTAATGATATTGTTACTTTCTTTACCAGCCCCTTGTTGGTTCCGTTTGTTCATCGACAAATGGATTGGAGAGAAGTTTTGAGTATGGATTGGAAAGAGGAACAATTGGTTGCTCTTGGCGTTGATCCTTGGCTAAGACAAGAGCAGATTTTGAGATTCGAGCTTGCTGGTTGGAGGCAGACCAGCCCTGTTACTTGTGGAGTTACTCTCGTTTGGGAGAGTTTTCCCATCACCACTTGCCAACGAGGTGGTAGTTTTCAGTTGGAGATTGCTCTAGTTTGTTTTCCGGCCATTTTTGAGGTGTTACCTTGCAACTCTATGCTCATATCATACACTCACACTTGGGAATTTCTTTGGTGCTGCTGTTTTTTCTTGTGTGAGGTACTAAAATCAGATTGCACTTCGCTGACTTCGGCCTTGAACAGCAGAGATTATTTGTTCCTTCGCACCTATTCTATTGTTGGAGTTCATCCTATGGAGGTTTGTGAAGCAAATTTTGATAGTTTCTTTACTATATTGGTTTTGGACAACGAACTTCCACATGTTTTGGCTTTCCCTTCTGAGACTCTTGGAGTTGGAACAGTAAGAGTGAGTAGAAGTCTTCATGGTGGTGTCGGTATAATTCAGTTGATGCATAGTAGCTCCAGGAGAAGACATGAGGCTGAATTTGTTGAGCTCTTGCAAAGGATTGCTTTCCTCTTTGCAAGAAGATTTGAAGATATCATTTTTTCCATCAGGGCTTTGTTTGTTACAATGTGGAGGTATGTTGAGGAGTTTGATTTTGAGTTGAGCAGCCTATCCATTGTGGTTGACAGTGGTATGGTTGATACTGTTGACTTTGGGCCTCTTGGACATGAGACGTCACAAGAAGCTGGTCTCAGTCCTTTAAGATTTTTCAGTTTGAGTGTCATGGACAGTAATACTTTGGAGTTACAAGGGAGGTTAGTGCAGCATTGGCATGATGATTTTACTGATGTGATCAGAGTAGTGCAGCAGTGGCATAGTGGGTCCTTCCTGCGATGGATTTGGGAACCTGGGATCATACTTGTTTTGGTATGGATCAATCTTAATTTTTCGGGAGTTATGATGTTACGCCTGAGGATGCTGTACCTTTAAAGGGCTGGATCAGAATGTCCCCGCTTTTAGTGCACTCCCTGCACTTCGAAGTGGGATTACTTTGGCCTATCCCCGTGGTGTCAGCCTGGCCAGTCGAGGCATAATTAGCCTCTGGATCATCATTCTGCTCCCTCTTTGAAGATCTCGTATTTTGTTTGTTGGAGCTCTTGGGTAAATTTGGACTCGATCTCTTCCTGGTTTTCGTGAGAGCTTCAAGAATGGTGGCTATGCATCGTGATTCGAAAGTAACTCTTCCTCAACTTTACTATTTTTAGTAAATCTCTATTTTGGCAAAGGGTCCAACAAGACTAAATTGTACTAACTCTTCCTTCCTCGCAAATTAATAAGTAATTCAATTTTACGAAGGTTCATTTTGAGGAATAAGCATTTTAAAGACAATAATGTTTTATTTTTATAAAATAACCCCTTGTCCTAGTATTATGACTTTAAGTTGTTTTAAAGTTAGAAGGGAACTTTGAGGGGCATTGTCCTCATGAAGGAAATATTTTGCAATACTTGGAGAAAAACAATTTTATGAAGTGAATATTCAAAACAAATTAAAAGTTAAACTGTCTTGAGAAAAGCACTTCCATCTTTGGAGGAAAAGGAGCTACTCCAACTTGAAAATTCAGGCTCTAGCTTCCTGGAAAGTCATCAATACAAGTTTATAAAAGGAGGTCTTGGTCTCATTTCAACATCCGATAACTTGAGGCATTGTTATGTCACGAAATGGTTATCGGATTGCTTCCGAGGAATGAATGCCTCCTAGCTTGGCCTCGACTGCTTGGCGATACAGTTAACCTAGTAGGAGAGGCTCTGTTTGTTTTGGAGTGAATTTGCAGTGAGTAGTTCCTTTGCATTGTTTTGATGATCTTGCATTTTGTAGCTGAGTACTTGCATTTCTGTCATATTCTGGATGTTGCTGAATATCATAGCTGATTCGAAGTTTCATTCATATATCAAAAATAAAAAAAGATATTGTTCTGGGTGTTGGTCATATCATCTTCTCTACTTGGGGCGACCCTTCTTGCAAATTTGTGGGATTTTTAATGAAGTTTCTGATTTTATAAAGCAAATTCGTCATTTCTTGAAAGCCCTACATTCTGGAGTGCTTTGGAATCCGTGCCATTAATTAATAGCCACTTTTAGCTGCCCTTTCTCATTACTAAACTAGGCGCCATCATTTTGAGGGTCTATTGCATCAGATTTGAAGTCATTTGGGTCAGTTTTGAGTGAGTTGTGAGCATTTTAGTGGATTCTAGGGTTGCTGGTTATGCATTTCAAGTTGCTGTTCTGTCATATCAGATTTTGGAAAGTGCATTTTTGGTGAAGGTTTGGTGTTAGGAAGTCTTACTAAGCTTGGTGGAGGTCACATTTTCTATTGCAGCAATTGAAGAGCTTCTAATCCTTGTTCTTGCAGGCATTCTCTATATTATTGTAAGCTGAACAGTAGTACTGTCAGCATTTCTCTCAACCTTGCTTATCATGTTTGTAATTGCCCACTGAATAAGTGGAAGAGGCTGGCTTGCCGCCTATTTACTTTGATTTGCATTGTAATATCGTACATCTCCGCCCTATGGTAGCTCCATTCCCACTCCGGGTTTGAAAGCACATTCTGGGTGTTGAGTTTATTTGAAGTTGCATTTGTATTTCTTTCAATCTCCACCATATGGTCGCCTCATTCCATTCTGGTTTGGGTAGCACATACTTGGTGTTGAGTTACTTTCAGTTGCAGTTCTGATTTTTTGTACTGACGATCCTCTTGCCATATGACAGCCTCTCTCATGTGGAGATTGAGTGCGCATTCTTGGCAAAGAGTTATATTGTAACTGATGGTTTGATTTATCTAACCCTAACGGGTGTGTTGCATTGCTGATTGTAATTCAAAAATCGAAAAAATTTGGTCCGGTTCATTACAGAGGATGGCACAGGAGGCAGATAAATGGGTCACAGGAGTATGTGCCGAGACAGAGAAATTTATGGAGGACCTTGCTTCTGCCTTTCAGCAGGCCTCTAGTATTTTGACACGGATGGATGCAGTGGATCATGCTTGGGGAGATGCCTCTATCTATCAGAGTAAGGTGATCCAGTGTCTTGAGGTATTGAGGCATGTGCCATTGCAGTTGCTGATTAATGGAGGCGTCATTCAAGCGAATGACCGATATGATTTCTCCCGATGGTATTCTTCGGCTATCACAGGGCGTGGCTTCTTTGATGCGGCACATGCAGATTCAACCAGAGTACATAAGGCTATGGCCAACATTATAGATGGAGTTCAGAACACCTTTAAGGCCATATTTGCTAGGCGGCTGAATCCAGATGAGATAAGTTTTGATAATTTGAGGGGTTTGCTGGTGCCTTTCTTCGCAGATGTTAAGACCTTTGTACAGGATGATTTCGAGAATACTGCTAGTTTCTCCACTTTGATCCAGAACACGCAGGACTCCTTAGCTGCTTGGAGAAAATCTTGTACAAGGCATGAGCATTCAGTCACGGTGTTAGAGTTTCAGTTAGATTGTGTTCCACCGATTTCAGTTCATGAGGTTGAGTCTGTGCTTCGCAGATTCATGGAGTTGGCAGTCAGAGAGAAGGCCAATGGGAACACACTATTGGACGAGGATCTTCTAGAAGATTGAATATGGAGCATTTATTACATTTACTATTTATGGGAGTGAGTGGGAATCTTTGATTCATTTAATGTACCACTCCCTATTCTGGCAGTTTTTAGGGTTAGGGCTGAGGTGGCACGATTCTGGCCACTCTATTAATTGTAACCCTAGCCGTCTTTTGGGACTTGGCTAGCTATAAAAGGGGGAGTCCCCCTCATTTGTAATTCATTAGAATTAGGACCAGAGTAGACAGTAGACATTGTGAGAGATTGAGCATTAGCATTAGAGTATTGTAGGCATTTTGCATAGTGTGGAGAAGAAAGAAAGTTTTCCCTTTGAAAACTTTTGGGAGATTGTTGTGTAACACTTTTCATGATAATAGATATTTTCATTGATGGTGGAATTCGTCTTGTCATGAATTGCTAGCAAGGTCTCTTCTTCCTTTCGTATCCAAGTAGCTTAATTTCATGCAAGTAGCTTACATTGATGTGTGGTGTTTTGTTGAGATAACTTCTTTCATTCCACACCACTAGCGGCTTGTTGATGATAAGTTCGCCTTGCGTGGTCCACTGGAGATTGTCTTGAGTTTAACTTCAATTGTAATTTGTATACTTATATGCGTCGTTCTGATGGTGTATGTATGCTAAATTATAATTTGAACATCTTTTGCTATCCCTTTGAAGATTGCACCGATTTTACTGAGGCTGTCCGACGTGAGGCTAGGTGAAATTTGGTTGAAGTCTATTGAAACAAAGCCCCACATATCTTGCATTTAGAATAGAATATAAGTTTCTTAGGCCTTATACCCCTTTACTTTTCCGCACATTTCTGATTAGCTTTAGGAAAACGAACTACATTGCCAAATCATACGCGAGAATTCCCCTTCAAAATCATACAGTAACTGCTAACCGCAAGAAGTCTGAACAATTGTGTAAGTCCCCTCGTAAGAACACAGCAAATACACATCAACCGAACTGGGTCTATTCGCATTAAAGGAACCTTGGAGTTGAACGTGCGAACTTTCTCGCAATCTTAGCGCACGGAATACTTTGATCAAGAGAGAATGGAATAGCCTTCCGACTATTTTGTTCTGCTGTTTGGTATGGTCACAAAAACCACATCAACATGACCTTTGCAATCCTCTCTCAGATTAGCAAACTTCTGTAACTCATTTTGGAGCATGTTATATAAAATTTACCTTGGTTACCATTGATGGTTCATTTTTTGCCTTCTGGTTCTTGTGAAGTATTGTGCATTTTTAAGTGATTCATCAAGCTACTTAGTGAAATATTTCTTTTCCTTATAGCTTTGTTTCATGTTAGCATGCCTTCCTTTGCAAAAGTAGTGTCATGTAGGTTATAAACTGTGTTTACTCAATTGCACATGAGCTTTTAATTTGTGAAAATCTGCTTTTCCTTCTTGAAAGTGTGTGCATGTCAAACCTGTTTGTATGCATAATCTACAGAATCTTGTTGTGCAGTCCCATAACTATCATCAGTATTCAAGTGTAACTCAAGTATCTCATTGTTCTTCTCAGTTCGGTGTATCACCATAGCGTTAGTTTTATTTTATGCACTCCTTCTCCCTTTCCCTTTACAGAATCAGTAGTTTAGGTGACACCAAAGGAAGCCGGCCTTCTCCGGAGGTTGACCTCTATCTATAAGTGACCCACAACTTTGGAGGTCTTCCCATGTTACACTGAGGTGTTGAACATCAGTTTCAACAAGGGTGCAACTTCAGAGTAATAACAGTACTCTGGATACTTAATGATGGATATTTAACTTTATTAATTTAGTAAACCATAGTTCTCAAGAATCTAAGGTAATTCAACATTCCCTCAATGCATGAACTTTACACGAATCTATTTCAATCTCACGTTATCAAAAGTACATTTTATCAATAAACAACTGCACATTGGATAACATTGCAAATTAAAATGTCTAAAATGACTCAAATGGCTGTTTGTCTGAACAAATATTACTATCATATTATGAAATTGATTTCCTGTATACTTAGGCACAATCATTGCTTAGCCCTGATGAATTCAACTTGTCTCAGTAGCATGATATATCAGATCATTATTCAGTATTTAAATTGAAGCGGATATCTCCATTTTTTAAATGTTCAATTCATTTCAACAATGAGTACATGGGTTACCCATAAGGTTTAATGAACATCTTAGTATCAACCTGTAATGTCTCCAACTTCCGAATAGTCACCACAAAGTTAATTTAATTAATGAAATATTAAAGTGTCCTAAAATAATATTTTGGATTTTTATATTTAATTAATTAATTAAATGTTAAAGTGACTTTATTAAAAAATATGCACAAATATTAAATGAAGTTACTTTACAAAAGCAAAAATAATTAATAAATGGTGAGGTATAAAAGGCAAGGTTAGAAGGGAATTAATCATCTTGGAGAAATTATTATAGAGAGAAAATTTGAGAGCACAACTTTCGGGAACCTCAAGGACGGAAACCCTTGAGTAGGTGGGTTGGACGAAAACCCGATTCATCTTTTAGGTGGATTCATATATGAATTCATAGTTGGATTTCATGGTGAGAAATTTGTGAAGTCTTCTACGAAGACAAATTTCAGGTATTTGATAAGGTTTCACATCGAAAACTCACAGAGTTTCCAGCTCTGCAGTGAGCATAAATATACAACGCAAACGGAGTAATTAAATGTTGTTGTGCCTGTGTATGTGTGCATTGGAAGATGGTCTGAGCATTGCTTGGTAGGCAGACCCATACGATACCTTAATTAAAATTAATCTTTGACTTGGAGCTTCAACCACAACTAAGGACAAATGCCCAGCTACAGGTTTGTGGCAAGTTGGATGATAAAATGTGGATTAAATCTGCTACAGCCGCCTCTACAAATGACTCCAGCTAACAATCCAGGTTGGAGTTAAACCATTTCTTATTTCATTGAACAAATTGTAAGATGCTAGTGGCAGATTAAAATATTATATCTGTAATGAATCAATGCCAAATGAACTGTTTGATATAATGTCTATCATGTCAATTGCTTGACACATTATCTCTACTCTTTAAGTTGATTGTATTAAGCTGATTTAGCTTTGTTTAAAGTAAAAGAACTATCAAACAATCTTGCAAGCAAACAAACTCAGCAGATTTTCCTAGTTCCAATCGTAAGACAAAACTTTCAGTTCGCAAACCTGGCAGAGTGAATTAATAGGAAGATGCATGGAATTAGAATGTTCATTCAGATATTTGGAAATCGTACTATGTGATGGATGATATGGCAAGTTGTTAAGAATTATATAACCATACAGAAGACTGTAAATAGTTTGACAAATGCTTGCATTGTCAAACTTGTGAAAAATCATACACATGTTATCCAAAAATCTGAGAGGAATCTTACAGTGGTATTGGAGCCAAAAGCGTGCCATCCTGGAGGGTTATGTATACCATTGACAAGGCCAGACATTACGCTGAAAGAGAACAAAAGCATAGACAATTTCAGTTTGCAGAACCTTAGCCAGAAGAGGATACATTCTCAATTGCATTAGCAACAAGGCAGCCACTTAGAGTTGTACATAGCAGTGGGAAAATGGTAGGTTTGGGTAGTGAGAGTCCTCGGGACAGGACAAATAGAAGAGATAATGATAGTGTTTAGAATATATTGAATGACTTAACTAGGGGGGTAGCAGCAGATGATGCAATAGTTTATGCAAACTCAATAGCAGTTAATCATAGCCATTAGTCAGATATCTTAGGACAGAATTCTCTAAGGGTGAATTAGATTGCTACTGGTGAAGGTAGCAATGCAGGTAATGATATCCCACAAGGTGCTAGTACAGGTTTGTCATATAGACTTTTTCAGCCTACGTTCACACCTAGAGAAGAGGAGGAAGAGACACCGCAAGAAGACGAACAACCATTGGTGGATGAGGTAATGGCAGTTTATGATGAGTATCACACACTTCCTCACACCATTAGAAACAAAATAACATTGAACAAATACATGAATCAGCGTAAGGATAGGAGGAGAACACAACAAGAGCATAGACCTTGAGGCCCACATAAGGAGCATCAACATGCCTTGAGTAAACTTACTCTTCCTAACTTTGATGGTAGTGGGAAAAGCACGACACGTGCTTGGATACACAAGTTGGACACATTTATGAATCTTAAACCTATGCCAAAAAAAAAAGTAAGTGAGTTTGCAACTTTACACCTTGAGGGTCTGGCTTATGATTGGTTGCATCATGGTTTGGTGACACAAAAACATGCATTAATTTAGTTCTATGATGAACTCAGCAGCAAATTAATTGCTAGATTTGATAGAATGTTTCAAGATGTATTTTTGAGGGAGTTGGCTACGACTAGACAACATGGAGATGTTGATAGTTATATCCTTAGTCACAACATTCACCGAATCCTTCAAAAATGCATGAAGTTCGTTGAAATTCGAGCAAATTCATATGAAAAATGCAAATTTGTGGTTCATAGCGATTTTGTTGAACAGGTCAGAGAAATTTCCCCTCCGCCTTCATCCCACGTGACCCAACCAACACCCATCCCCTTCGCTTCCTCATAGACTTTCGTAAACAGTTGGTGTCTGATCTCTCCCTCGAGAATTACATCCTACAGCTACAGATCCTGAGGTGCAAAAACTAGATCTTAAAATGTTGAAGTGCTGCAAAGTGTTAGCCCACTAATTGAATCAAATGCCTTGTTCTTCCTACAGGCAAGCCCGAGACATGGCTTCTTGGCAGGGTCGTGCTTGACGGTGAGTAGCGGTGGCCACTTCAGCAACGGGTGGCTCCGATTAGTTGCCTCTGCACTTGCAAAGTTCGAGAATCACTTGTCATCCTCCAAGTGCAAAAGAATAGTAAGTATTGCAGAGTTGGCAAGGAAATTTGCGGTGTGGATGTTGCCGCATAACTCGTTATTAAATTATTAGGGGTGTAAAGTATTTAAATTAAATTTAACATATTTAAATTAAATATAACAAATTTAAAGTATTTAAATTAAATTGAACAAATATATGAAAATTTAACATATTTAAATTAAATTTAACAAATATACTATATTTAATATAATATTATTTTATTTTAAATTTAAAATATTTATATAAGGCGAATTTAATCCGAATTTTTTACTTTTTGAATTTTTTCCTTGCCGAACTCCATCCGAATTTCAATGTTGCTGAACTCGAATTCGAATTTGAACCTTGTGACTTAGGTTATATCAATGAATTTTAGAAGGTGGCTGCTATGGTTTCAGACATGTCAGAGAAGAGGGTAATAATGCTGTTTACTGAAGGTTTGCATCATAATTTGAGAGGTTTGGTGAAGGCTTTCAAGCCTAATACTCTCTAGGATGCCATTCAGATGGCACTCGATCTTGAAACTACACATCCTAAACAACAACCCTAAAAGAAAAGTTTCAAGAGTAGTAAACCATTTAAGAAGACCTTCAATTAGCCTAAGACCACTCCACCCAAATTGGATTTTTGAGTCAAGAAATGAGCTACACGGGAAGAAATTATGTTTCTCTTGCAAGGAACCTTGGGAAAGGCAAAGCCCACTATATAGAGGTCACTTCTGACACTGATGAGGAGGTAGTAGATACTATCTCGGAGAGTGACTAGGATGATCAACAGATGGATCATGTTGAGGGAACTACAAGAGATGTGACACATGGCACCATCGCTACACTATTAGGGGTTCCTAAGTACTATCCTTTCAGAGTTAGAGGAGTCTTGAAAGGACAACAGGTTTCTTGTTTAATTGACAATGGAGCGGCTCACAACTTTATTGATGAGGGCCTCATGGTTAAGAGGGGATGACAGGTTGAGGACGTTCTAGGTTTTAGTGTCATGGTAGTTGATGGGTTTAAAATGACATGCACCAAGAAAATTTCCCAATTGAGCATCCAGTTAGGGGATTACTTGGTAACAAATGATTTCTATGTGGTTGGGATTGGAGATATAGATGTTGTTCTGGGAGTTAAGTGGCTACATTCGTTGGGTAGATACAGTTAGGACTTTCAGAAGATGGAGTTGGAATTTAAAGCAAAGGGTAGGACAGTGGTGTTGAGGGCTTTGGCGAATGGTGCACCAAAGATAGTGACAGCGAAGAGGATGGAGACATTGTTCAAGCATGATGAGGTTGCATGGGCAGCCCAATGTTTTGTATCTTCTACGTTTACTTCTACTGATGACATGCATCATCATATGGATATTCAACCCATTCTGGATAAATGCAATGTTGTGTTTGGCGATATCCCTCTGGGTAGACCTCCTGATCGTGGATTCGAGCATGTGATTGAGTTGGAGGAGGGTGCCAAACCCATAATCACCACTATGTATTGTCATCCCAAGAGATTCAAGGAAGAGATTGAAGAACAATACGAGAGTTACTAGATATGGGACACATTAGACCGAGCTTTAGTCCCTTTGCATCTTCAGTGGTTTGAGTGAAGAAAAAGGATGGCACAATGAGGATGTGTATTGACTATCATGCCTTGAACAAAAAGACCATAAAAAATAGGCACCCTATGCCCATGATAGATGAACTATTGGATGAACTTCATGGGGTAGTTTATTTCTTGAAGATTGATCTTTGTTTAGGGTAACCAAATTAGAGTCCGTTCGGAGGATGTACATAAGACAATATTCAAATGCCACTACAGACATTATGAGTTTCTAGCTATGCCTTTCGGTCTTACTAATGCTCGCGCGACTTTCCAGTCATGCATGAATCATATATTTAATAAGCAGTTGAGGAAATTTGTATTGGTCTTTCTTATGACATTTTGATATACAATAAGACATGGGAGGATCCCCTCAGGCACATTGATGAGGCATTAGGCATTATGGAGTCACAATCCCTATTTGCGAAGGATTCTAAATGTGAATTTGGCATGACAGAGATATTGTATTTGGGACATGTGATTGGGGTTGGTGGGGTTAAGGTACACTATGAGTAGATACATGCCATGCTTGATAGGGCACTGTCGAGAAACATTTCAGATTTAGGGGGTTTTCTTGGACTATGCAGCTATTACAAGAGGTTTAGACAGTACTTGGTGGGTGGAAAGTTTGTGGTTAGGACAGATCACAATAGTCTGAAATATTTCTTAGAGCAAAAAGATTTGAATGAATGCCAATAGAAATGGGTAAGCAAGATTTAGGCGTATGACTTTGACATTGAATATGCCAAAGGGAAAAGAAATATGTGGCAGATGCATTATCCAAAAGACCCACCCTTTGCTCTATGTCTGAGATTTCAGTGGATTGGAAGGCTCACCTGGTGGTTGAATATTCCAAGAATACTTTTGCATGACAGCTCATGGACAGATATATTCAAGATGACAGATATAAGGTGATTGATGATCTGATTTATTACAAGGACATGATATTCTTGGTACCTGAATCTAAGTTGAAGAGTAAGATTATGAGAGTTGTTCATGATACGCCTCTAGCTGGACATCCGGTTTTTTCAAATAGTCACCGCTAAGTTAATTTAATTAATTAAATATTAAATTGTCCTAAAATAATATTTTGGACGTTTATATTTAATTAATTAAGTAAATGTTAAAGTGAATTTATTAAATAATATGCACAAATATTAAATGAAGTTACTTTACAAAGGCGAAAATAATTAAGTGGTGAGGTATAAAAGGCAAGGTTAGAAGGGAATTAATCATCTTGGTGAAAATTATTATCAAGAGAATTTGAGAGCACAACTTTTAGGAACCTCAAGGACGAAAACCCTTGAGCAAGTGGGTTGGACGAAAACCTGATTCATTTTCTAGGTGGATTCATATCAAAATTCAAAGTTGGATTTCATAGTGATAAATTTGTGAAGTTTTCTACAAAGACAAATTTGAGAATTTGAGAGCACAACTTTTAGGAACCTCAAGGACGAAAACCCTTGAGCAAGTGGGTTGGACGAAAACCTGATTCATTTTCTAGGTGGATTCATATCAAAATTCAAAGTTGGATTTCATAGTGATAAATTTGTGAAGTTTTCTACAAAGACAAATTTCAGGTATTTGATAAGGTTTCACATTGAAAACTCATAGTTTCCAAGTCTGTAGTGAGCATGAATATACAATGCAAATGAAGTTATTAAATATTGTTGTGCTTGTGTATATGTGCGTTGGAAGATGGTCTGAATAAGCATATATCTTCAAGTGTCGATTCTACTTTTCATGTCCTAAGGTTGAATTCATTTATTATATATAGAAGACATTGGCATTTCAGGGTCATCATATAGATTACATCACTGACAAGGAATTGTGATTGAAGAAGGCATCACACCACAAAACAAGATGGCGCTGAAAGTGTCGATTCTACTTTTCATGTCTTAAGGTTGAATTCATTTATTATATATAGAAGAAATTGGCATTTTGGGGTCATCATATAGATTACATCACTGACAAGGAATCGTGATTGAAGAATGTCATGTCCCCTAATTTCTCAATTCTAGGTATTATTATAAATATTAATAATGCTCGATCAAATGCTCTTACGTCCTTATCTGACAAATGAGATGATTATTATGTAATGATCCAGACCAATTTTTTTTTGTTTTTAGCAATGAGATTACAATTCAACACGCACCTATTAAGGTTAGCATAAACCAAAACGATGCGGAAAGTAACTCTAACCAGAATGTACACCAGGATCCCGATGTGGGCAAGGTGTGAGCATTGGTCAGAAGATCTATGCAAATGCGAACTGAAGGGAACTCTAACCAAGAATGCGCCTGTGCAGACGAGCATATGGTCAGAGGATCAATGCATGATGAACAACATGTAACCCTAACCAAGAATGGCGCCGAGTGATGGCGAGCATATGGTCAGAGGGTCCCTAAACTACTCAACTGAAAGTAAATAGGCGGCAAGCCAGCCTCTTCCACTTATTCAATGGGAATGTACAATAGATTAAATGCAAGATAAAAGAAGAATGGCTGATAGTACTACTAACAGCTTACAATGTGTCAGAATGATCATTTAAATCGAGAGTTTTTCAAGTCATCATTGCTGCAACTGTGTAGAATTTCTTTCAAGGACCAAATACAACTTTCAATGCTCAATCCCTATCAAAGGGACATCTTCCTTAATTCTGATATATCAGACCTGCAACATAAAATGGTGAAATCTGCAAACAAACCCTCACTCAAATGCTCATATCTCGCTCTAACCACACCCTAATGACATGAAATCAAAAGCAGATCAATCTATGAATGATGGCACCCAAGATGAATGCCCAAAACCACTCCAAACAACCTCACTTTAATTTGCACAAACTCCAAGACCTCAGCAGAATGGTACGGCCCTCTTAAAGGGGCGATTTTACTAAATAAAATCAGAATCAGCAAATAAAAATCTACAAATTTGCAAGATGGGTCGCCCCAAGTAGAAAAAGATGAAATGATGAACACCCAGAACAATATCTTTTTGTATTTTTGATTTATGAATGAAAACTGCCTACAGCTATGCAACATCAACAACTTTGAAACATGACAAAATGCTGGAATAATATCTACCAAATGCAATGAAACTCTACTACAATGCAAAACAACCGATTACAAGCTAACCTCTCAACTAGTTGCTATCTTTCAAGCAAGAAGATGAGCCAATGCTAGGAGGTGTGCTTTCCTCAAAGCGAGTGCCTGAAGACAATTCAACAACATAACGATGTGGTAGACAAAAGATCCCAAATGAAGAGCTGAGGTCTAATTAAATAGACATGAGAGAATCATCTAGAAACTTCAAGAAGGGCGCCCAAAACCCTAATTTCAAATTCACATTTCCCTCCAAAAGATGGCGTCCTTTTTCACTTATTGAAATATTTCACCTTTTTAAAATAAAAGTCAATCCCTCAAGTAGGCGTCCTTTTTCATTAAGCTCAATATTTGACTTATAAAATATAATTTATCTCTCCATGGCGCCTTGACCCTTTAAGTCCCCATTTTTAAAAACAACTTAAAGTTGTACTGCTAGGCAAAGGGGGATATAATATTAAAATATAATATTATAACGAAAATACTTATCTCTCCAAGAAATATGCGCCCAAGGCCAAAAACTGAAGTGCCAGCTGAACCAACTGAAGAAGAAGACCAACTGAACTGAACCCAACCTGTCCACTGCTAAAAATAGAATTTACTAAAAATAGTAAATTCATGAAGTTGCTCGGAATGCCAAACTGAACATACCACTGCGAAGCTCTCTGAAAACCCAGAAAGAATCCGCAATCAGAATTCCAAACTTCAAGCAACAACCTCCTCAAAATTAGGAAACCCTAATTTCACCATCCGCGTAGCCTACGGATCTCCAGAATAGGCCAACGGTCAATAGAAACGATCACATTTGAGAAGGGGACATTACAGTCCGCCCTCCCCAAGATTGCTTGCCCTCAAGCAATCGCAAGTCTGGATGCTGCAGAATCTCCTCATTCTCCCAAGTAGCATCCTCCAAAGGTAAATTCTTCCACTTCACCAAGTACTCCTTGATTGTTCTCCTCCTCAAAGAACGCTCTCTGGAATCAATAATCTCTTCTGGAACCAAGGTCAACTACCCTTCTTCATCCAAGGGAGGCAACTGTGATGAAGCAACAACATTGTGTCCAAGTGCCTTTTTGAGGCGAGACACATGGAAAACGTTGTGGACCTTACTACTCGAAGGTAGTTCCAACTCATAAGCCACTGCTCCAACCTTTCTGACAACTTTGAATGGCCCATAGAAGCGAGGTTTAAGCTTCTCAGCTCCACTCTTCTTGAGTGTAGACTATCTGTAAGGCTGAAGTCGAAGATAAACCATATCACCAACCTCAAATGAGCGCTCAACACGCTGCTGATCAGCGTACATCTTCTGCTGATTTTGTGCCATTTGAAGGTTGTCCTTCAAGGATTTCAAAACATCTTGACTTTGCTGCAACCAATCCTTGGCTTGAGGAGCTTTGCTATCACCAAACACCAAATCAGCAAAGCTAGGAGCCTCGTAACCATAGAGAGCCATGAATGGAGACATCTTTATTGACATGTGGAAAGATGAGTTGTAGCAATATTCTCCCATGTGGAGCCATTTCACCCAAACTCTTTGCTGCTCCGAAACATA
The DNA here is from genome assembly GCA_007258455.2 of Sequoia sempervirens. Classification (NCBI taxonomy): domain Eukaryota; kingdom Viridiplantae; phylum Streptophyta; class Pinopsida; order Cupressales; family Cupressaceae; genus Sequoia; species Sequoia sempervirens. The sequence continues at coordinate 3,157 of VDFB02060226.1, read as the reverse complement.
ATTCCTGAGATAGCCCTCCAACCATTTGTTCACAATCTCTGTTTGACAATCTGTTTGAGGGTGATAGCTAGTGCTCGGAGTAAGCAATCGCACTACTCAATCTAAAACTTCTTGCCAAAAGGTGCTTAGAACCTGTCAGTCCCTATCACTCACAATGTTTTAGGCAACCCATGCAATTCAAACACTTGAACACTTCATGGAAAAACAAATCTGCAACTTGAGCTGCTGAAAATGTGCTAGTGATGGCAAAAAAATGAGCGAACTTGGTCAATCTGTCCACTACAACATAAATACAATCTTTGCCTTGAGCCCTAGGCAATCCCGTGATGAAATCCATCGAAATGCTTTCCCACTTTTGATTTGGAATGGGAAGTGGCTGCAGTAGACCAGCTGGAAGGGAGTACTCATTTTTGTTCATTTGACAAGTGCTACACTCCTTGATGTAACGCTGAACTTCCTCTTTCAACCCCTTCCAAGAGAACTGTTGTGACCTTTTCACACATCGCCCCATTCAAGATGGGGACCCCTAAATTTTGCTCCATTCTGGTCATTTTGGCTTTGGTTTTTGTGTGTCTCTCTCTCTCCGTCTGTTTTCTATGGTCTGCTTCCTGGGGACGCTCCCATCTGCAAGCTTCAACATGAATTTGGCCAAGTCTGAAATTAGGGTTTGAGTCTTTCCAGCCAATTTGAAGTCAAACGAGGTGAATAACTTGAAACTTGAGCTTAACGTTCTTGTTAGTATGCTTCCAGCAGGCTCTCAGCAAAAATTTATCAGATTCCGAGGTACTTACTATTTTTAGTAAGTGTGAGATTACAGGCGATTCGTCAACATTTTTGAGGTTCCGACAATCACACAGCATTCAGAGCATATCAGACTATTCGCGTGCAAAATTTGAAGGCAAAAACCGGCGACTTACTATTTTTAGCGGTCCGGCTTCGGGTAAATTTAGGGATGCAGATCTGAGAGTTTTTCTTTGCATGTCTGCATATTCCTTCTGGGTTTTTCAAGACCTTCGCAACGATGTAACATGCAAAGTGAGATGACAACTTTCAGAATTCAGCCTTCCGAGGCTATTTTTAGGGTTTGCATGTCAGGGTTTCTTTTGCATGTCGGATGATTCCTGATGGGTTTTTCGAGAGCTTCGCGATGGTATGACATGCAAATAAAGATTCTCACTTAGTAAGGAACTTGCTATTTTTAGCAGGTGTGTCCCGGCAGCCACCACCCAGCAGTTTAGAATCACGAGCTGATCGTAGTGTCGCAGAAACGAAGGCAAACAGAGTTCATTTGGGATGCATGCAAAGCGAATTAGGGTTTCCAACTTCGGAGCCTAAAAATAGGCATCAAAAGTCAAAATTTGCGAAAACCGGTGTAAACCACTGCGATCAGCGTCCTTCAGGCTATCTGCTGGTGAAATTTCAAGTCAAACGGAGCACTTACTATTTATAGTAAGTCAATTTGGAAACTGGCTAAAAATAGTAAATCAGTTGCATGCGTCAATGTCAGCCAACAGGTCACGTGGTGAGGAGCGCCTCATTCAAATTTCAACTCGATCGGAGCTTGGGAGCTATCAGAAACATGAGCTTACTACTTATAGTAAGCCACCTTCAGAAACAGGCTATAAATAGCAGGGTGACTAAAAGTGGCAGTGTCAACAGAACGACGAGGTGATAAGGATGCAGTGTGTAAAATTTCAAATCAATCCGAGCTTCAGAGATGCAAATTGAGAGGACTTACTATAAATAGCATGCACGTAAGCTGGCGAAAGATGATGAAAATTTGTCTAAGTCTGGAACTTCATCCAGCAGGCATAAGGAAATGCGCCCAGCGAGTAAGGAGGCATAAAAATTTTTTAAGTATGAGTTTATCCTCCTGCCACCCCAAAATGCGCCCAAGCTGGTGGGATGGAAGCATAAAAATCTTCTAAGGCAAAGTTTCATCCGCCTCCTAGGCCAAAATGCGCCCAAAAGGCAAATGGTCAAAGTGGTCAAAGTTTTTCATCCACAAGCAAGGCCAAAATGCGCCCAAAAAAGGAGAGGTCAAAGGAGTCAACATGTCTCATCCTCCACACATGCTAAAATGCGCCCTCAAGGAAAAGCTGGAGCTCAAAATTTTTCTAAGTAAGAAGTTCATCCTCCTCCTATGGTGAAATGCGCCCAAGTCATAAGCTGGTCAAAGAAGTCAACGATTCTTATCCTCCTCAAGGGCCAAAATGCGCCCAAATGCATGCAAGTGAAGACAAAAAATGGAAGATGAAAAGTCACATGAAGACATTTGAGAAGTTTCATCCTCCACCTACATGAAAATGCGCCAAAGTTGGAAGAGGGTCAACAAGTCAAAGATACTCGTCCTCCTCACCCTCCTAAATGCGCCCAAACTAGCCCAAGTCAAGACAAAAATTGGAATACGAAGAGTTATCCTCTTGCCAAGCTGAAATGCGCCCATGTTGAGGTGTAAAAAGCAAGTGGTGGTGGTAAGTAAGGTGAAGTGTGGTTGAAAATGCCTCAAGGCGTGGTCAATGCTTGGTAAATACTAGGCGTTATCCTCCTTCATCCACAAAATGCGCCTAAAGTGGAGAGTGTTTGAAGATTTTTGCTAGGCGTGGTGAAAGGTGATGAATATTGGGCGTTATTTTTAAATTTTCCTCCATCAAGTGTTGGGCGCCAAGAGTGATGGGAGTAATAAGGTGTTGGAAAAGGTTCTAAGGCGTGTGAAATAAAAATTGCTAGGCGTTGGAAAAATATATCCTCCATGAAGTGTGGCGCCAGGCTTGTGAGATGGGCATGAAGTGCTAAGGCGTGATTTTCCTCAAGGGTGGTAAAATGAAATAAAAGATGAGTGATAAAATATTTTTCAAGTGTGAAGTGAAATACAAAACGGTGGCTAGAAAAATAAAATGTGCCAGGCACCTCTATGAAAATTTTTCTAAGTGAAGTTGATATTTTCACAGGCAAAATTGATCGAGTTGGATATAAAATTTTCTAAGGCAAAATTTTCGAAGTGATTCAAAAATTTCTAAGGCACAAAATATTTTCTTCCTCTAGAAAATGCGCCTAGACTCTGAAGAGATAAGATTTTCTTGAAGCACGAGCAAAGTTGCCAGAGATGAAGTCAGTGATTGCCAGCTGCACAAAATTGATACAAATTTTCCAAGTC
>VDFB02060225.1:0-17151 GCA_007258455.2 Sequoia sempervirens | reverse complement strand
GGTAATATGAAATAATTAGGAAAACATATTTTGTTTTGTGGAAAAGATTTACTTTTTCAAGAAGCTACAAATAGGAGTGAAGAGAATTAGGTAATTTCAAAACAATGTTGAAGAGATTCCAAGAGAAGAAGTATGTACAAAAAGGAATGATCAATGGAAGAGAAACACCTATCCTCTGATATGGAGTTTCAAACCAATTCTAACATGAATCATGTAAAAAGTAAAAGGGTGAGGTTTCTTTTTTAATTTCATTTTGGAAAACCAAAGATGCATTAAAATTTTATTTATTTTTACATAGTTGAGGAAAAATTTTATTAATAAAAATAATATAATTATATATGTTTTTGGTATTTTTGAAGTGTAAAAATGTTATTAATTTTTAATCATTGAATTGTAAAATTATATGGATGTCTTTTACAATTGAAAGAATAAGTTGTAATGGGACACAGAAAATAAACTTTTCCTAAACTTAATTTAGACTAATAAATAAATTAAATTAGGCACAAGTAATTTAGATTATGTAAATGATAGATGGGAATGATACAAGTATGTAAATTGAACATCAATTTAGGAGATTAAATGCGAGGGATTAAAATACTTAACTTTGGGAACATTAAATAAGACTTGATGCAATACAAATCCAACTCACCTATTAGGAAAGTATGAAATTTAATTGCAATCCTAAAGACTAAGTTGGATCTCTCAACATCTTACAATGGGTACGAGTGTCCCATGTAGGTGATTTTGGGATATTATTATTTACTTATTCTTTTTTGTAATTTGCATATATTGGTTGTAATGGCATTAAAGAGGGAGGTGGACCACGCTAGTGGCCTTTACAATTTGAATTGACATTGTTTTAATTGCTTTCCCAATCTCAAGCACTAGAAAAAGTGGAGAATCTTTGAATATTAGGTAAGGTCCACAAGGATTATGGAGGAAAAAGAAAGCGCTGCTTTTGGGGATTTGTGTATACTCTTCACATGGGTTAAAGATGTTTGAAGGGTTATATTTTCTACTCATGGATATATTGGCTAGTCACATAAGGGTGTTGATTTTTGTCATACCATGGTTTTGGGTGGCCATAGTTTCATGAATCCATTTATGGTTTCTTATCCACACTTCTTTGTAAATTATATGAAATTGAAAGAGGTTTAAAGGGTTATTACAAGTACATAGGTAATGTTAGAATGTTATCAAATTGAAGGAAACAGTGTATTGTTTATGTACAAGTTTTGTTTCAAAAGATTAATGCATACTTTAGCCTCTCTTTGATATTGGAGATTGTTTGGAAAGGGTTTCTCCATTTACATCCATGTCATATGTTGAATTATTACTGTTTCTTGATTTTGTGTTTTCTCCATTTCCATTTCATTGGTTAATACATTAACACATTAAAATGTGTACACTTAGTTTAATGCTATTGTTGAAATTTAGTTTACTATGTATTTCAACATTTGGTTTTGATTAGGAGGATGTCTTTCTAAAAGTTTTATTTTTTGTGTGTTGAAGTGGGAGCATCTTGATTTTTGTGTTTTTAGATCCATGTGTGTATTGGAAATCATGGCAAGTAGATATCAATTGGAGATTGATAAATTCAATGGTACTAGTTATGTGCTTTGAAAACTTAAATTGGAGGATCTCCTTGAAGAGAGAGGCTAGTGGAAATATTTTATTAGCAAGGTTAAATTTAAAACTATGGCTAATGATGATTAGAAAAAACTAGATAAAAGGCGCACAGAAGAGGCCATCACATAGCTTCTATAGAAAGGATTTGTGAGATCTATCAAAGAATTTGATAAATAAATTTGAAAATAAAATTATACTCATTAAAAAATGAAAGAAGGGGATTATATTGTAGAACATTTGAATGTATTTAATTTGAATTGAGTCAATTAGATCCATTGATGTTAGGTTTGAAGAGGAGGATAAGTATACTTTGCTACTTAGTTTGAATTATGGAAAAATATAATTGTTTCTATGAGTGGTTCAATGAGAAATCCTAGATTAATGTCTTTTGTACCTTGCTTATAGAGGAAATGAGGAAAAACTATAGATGAAAGCTCAAAATTTGCACTACATTTGTGAGAATGGTCCGAGGATAAAAGAGGTCTAAAGGGGGTTAGAATCAATCTACCAAGATATCTATGTTTGATGTAAGACTATCCTGACACTCATGCAATCCTTGATGCAAACAAAAACTCAACCTCTCAAGAGCACACACACATGGTCTAATACCATTTTATCCAAGCCATAGTTGCTTCTCAAAAACTCACAATGCAACATACCTCTATTGCAAATAAGAACAAATCATAAAACTAAAAGAAATGTAAACACATTTAGATTTTTTATTGCATTCACTCAATATGAGACAATTACAAAATTTTCTCAATACATCATGGCTTCAAATCTACCCCACATGCTCTTCCTGTAGCTTCTTTTGCTATCCAAAAATCTTCATACCATTTCTCCAAAAATTTTGGAAGTTTTCTCTAGAACTCCACTGCCCTCTTCTTTTTCTATGCTAGGGCTTCAAAAACCCATCACTTTTTATCTATCATTGCTCTCTCATTAGATTCAATATTCTAAAATGGTTTTTGGGTTTTGTGCACCTCCCTCCTAGTTTTCCAAAACATTTTGAAAATATTGATTTCATTTCGAAATGAGAAAGTTATGTCCATTTTACTAAAACTGGGTCTCACAAATCCGACCCCAGGCCATCTTCCTCTCCCCTCCAATAAAAATTATAGAATGCTCCCTTATTCCTTCTTGGACATGGGTTTTCTCTTTTTGGCTTGAGAATTCAATGATATTCTAAAAATTATCTTCCCACCTTACACCCACTCTCTCCATTTCATCAATGTGCACCATTCACATCCTCCAACATGATGCAATTTCAAATTTTTTTAATGGAGTTACAATTTTACAATAAATTCCCACTCATAGACTTGGGCATGAAAGTTTTTCCTTTTTTTTTGGAAAATTAAAACTTCTCAAACATTTGAAAATAATTAAAAAAATCTAAATCAATTAATTAATTGATTTTCCCACATTCCATCACCAAATTTTGCTATGCTGGAGGAGTTGAAAATTTCAATAATTTGATCCTACAACCAAAAATAAAAACAAAACACAAGCATAAATTTTAAAATATTTTTGGTTGTGTAGGATTGCTTGGTACCCCTAGATGCTCCTGCATCAACCTACACACCCAAAAAGATTTTCTTCTAACATACTTTTGAATTTTTTTTCTCTTTTTTGTTTCAAATTTTGTTGACCATTTAGCCATTGCAACAAGACTTATTAACACTCAATATTGTAGAAGATAGAGTTTTCTCATGCTATGTAAATTTCAAATCATCGTTGGGTGATGCAAAAAAAGAAGGAAATGTCAAGACAATTCCCAAGGATAATTTCTCCTTGGTCAAATTGGTGGTCACTTTTACCCTCAAGAATCTTAAGCATAAGGTGTAGTTTTTTATTCAATAGGGGGTTGGAAAATATCCACCACCTTTAATTGTTACGAAATAATATATTTAAAGGTACAATGCTCACTTATGTCCCCCACTCCTAGCCAATATTGCATTAAAACCATCAATATTCTAGGTGGATATCTCTTCTGGTGCCAATATACTCCAAGTTTAGGCAGTTCAACTAGTAGTTATAGATTTGTTAATATTGAAAATTAGGGGAGCGATATTGATATTGAGGTGGGGTCCTATAATGGGTATATTGATTGACATGCATCTTTTTTTTATCTAATAAAGTAATTAAAATATTCTTAAATTGACTCTTTATTACACCAACAAAGTTAACTTGGGATCCAATCCATGATCATAGTATTTTCGTTAACTATTTAGTTATTACCTTTTAAAAAATCATGCCAGAGATAAGATACATGCACATCCACCTACCCATATTCCAAATTGACATAGGTTATACACATTAGCCACTAAAAATATTTGAAACCATTTTTGTAATATTAAGTCCATAGATGGAAAATATATAGTTTAATTGTCTCTAATACATGTGACACTTTATTAAAAAATAGACATATTAGTTGTACCAACTACACATGAAGTGATGACCCATAATAAAATAGTTTTTCGCTTGCCAAATATCCCATCAAACAAACATATACTCCCAATATCTCCTCATCTACTTAATTTTATCAAGAGATAATCGTCCAACAATTGGTCACTTCCTCCATGAATACCTACAACTAGCACACTCGAAGGTGTAAGGTTCACCTATCAAGCTATCAAAATAAGAGGGCATAAATTTAAGAGATCAAACCAAACAAGCATTCAATCATTGAATCAATAATTGGAAATTACTACCAAATTCAAAATTTTAAACATCCATCAAAGTCATTCATTCATCTCAAATGAATCAATCCATAGAAATAAAACTCAACCAATCAAATGAAAGTGCATAGATCAACATGGACTCTCACATATTCCTTCAAATACATCCATTTTCCTAGTCCAAAATTTCCACAACTCTTCAAAAAAATTCCTAAATAGTTCAAATTGCACACTACTATCTACTCAATCAACTATAAGTTCACACCACACTATAAATGTTTATCTAATTTACATACTACAAACTATTATCTGCTTTATAACCTTCATAAATTTATAAATTCAAATTAAACAAGAATATGACAAAATAAATTTGTAGTTTTATGTTCATTGTATGCAAACATTTAATGTGTTGAGCATTTCAGATATAGGCCTTCCATTTATCAATGAAATGTTATTTCATTGCCAAATGACAAACATAAATTTGCTAAATTTATTTAAATTATAAACCCTACATAACAAAACATGATAGAGAAAATATTATACAAGGGTATGTGCAGGATCATGATGGGCCAAAAAGTGGCAATATGATGGGTATATGGCTGACAATTTTTTTTTTTACACAAAATTGATGAAACGAAAAATGGTTTTTAAAGGAGATTCTCAGATTTCCACCAATATAAATTATGCTTTATTTTGAATTTAATAAGTAATTATTATTCATTTTCTATTCAAATTACAACTAAAGTCTTAATTGATAGACTGGTTGAAAAACATCTATAGCTTTCAAACGGTATCACATTTTTTGAATAAAAAACATGCATCACATTCTATGTTTCACATACTATAGGACTAAAAAAAGAAAAAATGAATTTCATGAAGTTTTGACGAAGTTAAGGTGGTTAGACACACGAGTTTTTTATATTTTTTAAAAGTTGTAATAAAAATTCATAATTAATTATTCACTTAGAAAAAAATTACAAAAAAATATGCATCACACTGGGACATGAGTCCTCTACTTATATCTAAAATCTTATAATAAAAAATAATATCATTTTATTGTGGTTAGGTGGTCAGATAGACACCTACTTATTTTTCCCCGAATTTAAGTACTATCGATTGAAATTCCAAATTTTCACCAAATATATTTTTCTTCTTTAAAAACCTAGTAGTTTAGAAACTACATTCAATTTGCTAAAAATTCTATTCTTATTTTAAAAATAATATAGATAACTTATTCAATTTTTTATGTCAAGTTGCCTAACTCTGATTTTTCTATTTTTTTTGCCAATTAAGGGCCTGTTTTTTCCATGATGATCCTGCACATACTGTAATAACCCTCCTGGTTGCTAGTTGGACTCAGTAGTGTTATGTTTTGTTTTACTACTCAGATACTATGATGATACTGTTATTGTTTGATTTGGCTAGTTAGATGTTTGATGATGTTATTTTATTATGGACATGATTATTTTATATGACATTATGGTTGGTTATATCAGTTGATTTTCAGAATTATGATATGATGCAGTGATTTAATTTAATATGTTATGAGATGATTGTTAGTTAGAAATGTTAAGTTATTGGTTATAATATAATTGTTAGAATAGGTGTGATGAAGGACAATATGGCATCACTCGTTCGCGAGTGCCCTATTATGTTGCGATTCCTTCTCACAATGCAGTGCTATAATTTAATGCTTCCAATTTATATATATATGTATGCACATGTACACAACTTCTCTTGTATGCAGGATTTGCAGGTACAAGTCTCGATTCCACCTGCTTCGGCAGGACAGGGCGAGCACCAATAGCCCAATGGATAAATGTTGAAACAAAGGTGACGATGAAGTCCTCCCGTTCCATAATGTCAGATCGTCTCATTTGTTTGGTATTGTTCATTTTTGTAATTTGTCGTCATTCATGGGTTGTGGTTTGTAGTTTGTCGTATTTTGATTAATGTTGGTACCTTGTATGTTGTGGTGTGTTCGATTTAAATAATGGAAGTGATTGTTTAATTTTAATGTTAGATTTAAATTATATTCGAATATTTAAATAATTTAATTATTTTTGAAAATCATATATTACAATTAAATAATAATTATATATATTAAATGTGTTTTAATTAGCTGGGGAGGATAATTATTAAAATAATCTATTTAAATTAAATAAGTAAAGTGATGCGCAAGTAAAGCTGCAAAAACAGAAATTAAAGCAATAAAACAAATAAAAGAATGAAAAGATTGTGTGAGCCAATAAGAATGGAGATCTAGGTAAAAAGCTTGCTTTTAAAGAATGATTTTCTTTTACTTTTGATTTTGAGAGTTTTTGAAGAGAGGGATACTACTTTTTATTTAATTAAGAATTTTTGGGGTGAGTTCACACACACAGAGGAGTATTGTTACAGAAGTTGAATAAGATTTTGGCTTGGTATTCTGAGAATTTAGAGAGGATATTGGGATCCTTTTTGCGGTATTTTGTGGAGAGTGTTAGAAAGGTCTGCTTCTAGTATTGTCTTGGAGAGTCTTCCTGGATAAATAATTGGAATCAAGTTCGAGGGCAAAACTCTATAGAGGAGATCTGGAAGCAAGAACGAGGAGCTATTCGGAGAGACCATCAGAATCAACGAGCATCACCAGATTCTTGGATAAGCGTAGGACTCCAGGTTTTCAAATGTTCCATCTCATTCTTCTTTCTGTTTCAAAAAGAAATTAGATAAATAAATGAATATATATGATTGATTTTGTTTACAGAAAAAGAAAACCTTCATTTGATATATAATGATTCTCAGTTAGCAAACCAATAGGAAAAGATGATTGAGAAACCATTATGTAGTTTCATTAGTAATTGGATCTTGAATAAAATTGTTTGTTTTTGTTTAGAAAATACATTTGATTTGAATATACATATATATATATATGTTCTGATTAAAAAAATATAATATTCACGAATAAAAAATTGAGTACAGAAAAAACCTCTGTCTGGTTAGAATTATTAGATATTTTTCTTTGAGAATAAAATATATATATATATACATATGTATTTATTTATTTAGTTAATATGAATTATAAACTTATATTTAAATTGATTTCTTAAGTCTATTTTTATTTTTACTGTCAAACCAGAATGAAGTTTTTATTTAATTTTTGTTTTGGAGTCTGAGCCGAACCAGTACAAGGTCGGCCGAACTGCCTGGGATTTTATTTATTCCCGTTATCATAAAAGTATTTTTTTTTATTTGGGAATCAAAATTTTATTTTCGTATGGAATTCTTGTTAGGTAAGAAATTTTAAATTAAATATTTTTTTTATATGTTTAAGGAGTGGGAAGGGACGGCCGAAGCCGTACCAGACCCGTACCCCTGCCGCGCCAGCACTGCGCGCAGTAGTCTGGCAGACTGCTGAGCGCAACAGTCTTAAAGACTGCCGCGGGCAGTCTTTAATGGCCGCCGCTTATATGGAAATTAAAATTTTTAAAATTTTATTTTTATTTTATACTTTGTGATTTATATATATATTTATAAATATATATATATATATATATATATATATATATTTATATATAAATAAATATATTTTGGTTTATATATATATCATTTTTATTTTATTAAATATTAAATATTAAAATTTATTTTATTTAAATGAAAGGATATTTATTTTAGTATATTATAGTTTATGATGCAAATTTTGTATTTTAATTTTTAAAAAGGTTAATTAGTGTTGTTATATTCAAGAAGTTTTGATATATTTTGAAAACACTATTGTAATTGTATTGGTTAAAGTAAATTATTGGGCAAGAATAAGTCTTTAACTATGATTGTGGACTTTATTGAGACAATAGTATTTAGTTATATAATCAGGATTGGAATCAAACCTAATGGTGCAACCTTGCAAAGATGATCTGAGTTTTCTTTTTTCTTTTTTTTATGTTTGGGTTTTTCTTTGTTTAATGTTGTCGATGTGGGGACCGTATTGGTCTGTGAAAAAACCTTGTTCCAGAGGCTTGTTATTTAAAGTGTGATTTTCCTTTGTTTATGCTTCTGAGAGTTATTGGTGTTATGTTAGGAAGGGTTGAACGGGTTTGTAAGACTTTTGATTATGAGCAATTTGCGAGATGGTTAATGCCTCGTGTATCTAGTTTTTTTTGGCTTTATGATTTATATGTGTTAGTTCAACCCTTGCCTGTTTTGAGATATGTTAGGGGTCATAGGGAGAGTGGCTCTTTGTGGGCACCGGCGCCTCAGGATGAGGAAGGGCTCAGGATAACCCACGAAAGAGTAGTAAACAAGTGATAACCTAAACAATAGAATCTAGGGGTTGGGTAGTAAAACACACAAGATAATTAAAATTGGTTCCCTCGTCTATGCATTAGGGCTACCGTAGACTAGTGATAGATTGAGAAGGCCATGGTTGGCATAGTCATAGTCTCGTCTTCATGAGAGATTATTGGCTCCGCATTAGCTACCCTATGGTGCCGGCGCCTTAGTTTGGAGGAAGGGCCAGGAGATCCATAGATGGGTTTCGGTGCCTCAGTTGGAGGAAGTGCCAGGAGATCCCATGAGAGCTATGCGATGACACTCTCCACTTGAAACCCTTGTGCTTTGTTGTTGTTGCCTCTGGATGTTATCTCTTTATGATGCTTTTTGAGTTCTTGTGATTTTGGTTCATGATTGTTAATTGATGGTACTTCATGTTATTATGATGAGTTCTCAGTTTAACTTGTTATGTGATTGTGAACGTTAATGGTGGTTCATTGTATGCTTTGAGTTGTACTTTTTTTGTATCAGGTTGTTGTTGAGTCGGTTTGACATTTATGGTCGGGTTTACTTCCTTGTCACCTCTGAGCACGGGGGGTGAGTTACTTGTAATTCACATGGTTGGGTGGAACGTGCTCCGCACCCGTTGGGTTCCCCATCAGCGTCCGGTCTTCTCAGCATTTCCGCATTGGAGTTGTACCAGTATACACTTGTATTTCATATTTCATTATTCTTGTATCAATCCCCATGTTGGGAAATTCAATGTAATTCAGTTATCAAAAGTTTGAAATGTAATATTAAACAATGATGTAATAGTAGGATCATTTGTAACTCTATTAAGATATTTTTCATGGATGTAATTATGCGATGTTTATTATGCTCGCATCGTGGTTATGGGATGTATCATTATTTATGGTTATTATAAAGTAAATGGTTATGTTGTAATTGTAATCTTTATTTCCGTTTAGTTATTGCAATGTAACCTCGCGTGCCACAGAGAACCAAGTGTGTTAATGCTATGTAATATGTTATGTGGTTATGTTTAATGTTATTGCATGTTTAATTTTGTTATTTAAAAAAAAAAAAATTATTTGCATTGTGTGTGTTCTCTGGGGTTTGCACGACGGGCGTTACACATACCCACAAGACAAATTGTAACTACTATGATTAATAGAGTGATAAGATGCTACTATCCATAGGTTCAAAGGAGAAAGATACATCACAAAACATGATAGAGAAAATATTAGCTCTAGTAACAATTTTTCTTCAAGTATAATATTTTCTTTATCATGTTTTGTGATGCAAGGTTTACAATTTAAATAGATTTTTCTACTATTCATAAGTTCAAAGGAGAAATATACATATCATCTTCTATGGCAAAACTTATTTAAACTCCAAACATGGTAATCGTTCATATGATAGTTAGAATTTGTCTTGCATATTATTTTGTTTATCATGTTTTTTGATGTAGGGTTTACAATTTAAATAGATTTTTTTACTTTTCGTAGGTTCAAAGGAGAAACATAAATATCATCATATTCTATGGACAAACTTATTTAAAATCTAAACCCTACATCAGAAAACATGATACAAAAATATTATATAAGAAAAACTATAACTAGTAGCAGTTGAGGTTACCCTCTCACAAACAAAAAACTATGAAAATTGAATTACAACTTAATCTTATGTTTAGTCATCATTCTGATCTACCAAACTATAGTTACAAATTGGTACTTCGATGGTAATAAAAATAGTATAACAAAATCTTTATTGTTTGTGAAAGATATTATAAATTTATTTCATCCTTGCTTATGTTCAAACCAAATAAATTGAATAATAGTCTTTGTTATTCACCAAAGAAAATTGGGATTTCATCTCACATGACGCTCCATGTAGACATCTCAAGATAGGGTGCCCCATTATGGGTTGAAAGTAATCTTTGTGTTTTTTGAAAAGACATTTCTTCACTTCAATCCTTTGTATGGTTATAAATGAAATGTGAGGTTGTAATACATTGCTTTGTCTCTATTTCTTGGGTTCTATATATTTGTTAATCAATCTCAATCCTCTCTATGGTTGTAAATGGAATGTGAGGTTGTCATACATTTCTTTGTCTCTATTTTTTTGGGTTATGTATATTTGTTAATCAACTTCAATTATTTGTATGGTTGTAAATGGAATATAAGGTTGTCATACATTACTTTGTGTCTATTCTTTTATCATAATTTTCATAGGAGCCTTATCTATTCCTAGAATGTACAATTCAATGCTTCATACATCAAATCACTTTAGTCCTCTGTGTTCTGTTATTTTGGCTTCTATATTTTTTTATTCAACTATCATAGGCTTGGTTTATTTTGGATCTCTATGATTATTATAATATTCAAGTGCACACCCTATTTTTTTGTAGAAGTCCACTTAATGCTTTAGGAATTTATTTCTCTAAATTCATACCAAAAATATTTGTAAGATTCTAAATTTCAGAATTGTTGTTGAAGGGTGTTTGTTCCAATAGTGTAATTTGAGGAATGGTGCTCAATATGAACCACTTTTATTTTCTAACAATCAATGTTTTCCTTCTATATATTTGTAGATGAAGAAAAAAGCCTTAATGTGGACCCAAACTGGCACAAAGACATTGAGAACCATGTTTCCTCCACATAATAGAGTATGCTTCTGACTAGAGGAAGAAACACAAGTTTTTCATGAGGCCACTCTACAACCACTTGTAGTTATTCAAGTGAATACAACTACTAGAATGAATAATATTTTAGTGTGATAATAGTGGACTAAAGAGGAAATGTATTCAACTCTTTCATATTTTGAGGAAAATGGGAACTCAACAAGGAGTGTAGAAAAAGATAGGAAATCCCTACCACCACACTCACCAAATGGTTAGGTGGTATTACATAAATTTCAAATAAAGGTCCTCTTATAGTCATCAGTGAAAAAGAAGAGGCAATAATTGTTGAATAATGCAAATAGATGGATGCAATGAGCAACAAGATTGGGATTATTAATGATCTCAAGGAAAAAATTGCACAAATATGTCAAATATGAACCAACCCATTTAACGATTGGTTGTTGGGTAAGTCATGGTGGACTAGTTTTAAAAGGTGTTATCCTAAACTCACATTGAGGATAATGGAAGGCCTTGATAGAGATAGGGAACTAAAACGCAAGCCTGTAATGATTTCTAGATTCTACACAACACTATCGAAAGCTTATGATTCCAATCCATATGGTCCTCAAAGAATATGAAATTGTGATGAAACTAGCATTCAAGTTGGAAAAAATGAAGTGATGCAAGTGTTAGAAAAAAGAGGTAGTTGAAGTGGTTTTTACATCATACCAACGGGTAGGGATTGGATTACCATTTTGTATTGTATGAATTATGTTGGTAAAAATACTAAGTTTCTATCTATTCAAGGGTAAAAAATAACTAAAAAATATATTGGTAGTTGTAAATTAGGTGATTGCATGGCTGCCCAACCCCATGCATGGATTACTAAAGAAATATCCCTAAATCGGTTGCATCACTTTTCCAAATCAATTTTAGTTGGTGTCTCACCAACCAATTGACACTTGTTGATTTCTAATGACTATGGAAGCCACGTTGTTGTAAAAACAATCCAAGAGGCAAGGTCATTAGGATTGAATTTCTAACACTGCCAACTCACAGTTCACACAAACTACAACTACTAAATGTGAGTGTTTTTTTGTATTCAAATCATATTTCAAATATGAAAGAGGAATGTGACTAGCTACGAATCCCAATATTGAAATTAAGAGGGTAGAATTGACAATACTTGGTAGTAAGGAATCTAGAAAGGCATTGACTATTATAAACATCACAATAGGATTCAAAATGATAGGCGTATGGCCACCTACTCTTGATGCACTTGTGGAGGATGTGATCCTAGTGACACATTTCAACTTAGTATACATGATAACACTTCTACAATGCAAACATTCTAAGTCTTTTAGGAGTTTATTTTTTAGAAGTAGAAGTGGCAAACAACTTGCTTGTTGTAGGGGAATTATATCCTAAAACACTTGAACCAATGGTATAGGAATGTAATTATACACTTAAAATTATTTCTTTAGAGGCTAAAGTATGTGTTCAAATGGAAGAGACTCAACATAAGTAACAAGAATATGGACTTATTCCTCCATCTCAACCTAGCCAATCATCATGGTTATTGGAGAGTGCTACGAATTTGGGATTTGAATTACATCCTTAGAATGAAGAATACACACTTTTCTTACCATATCCCCCACCTAAATTGAATGACTTTGAAATGGTAAATTACTATGTTGACTATGGAAATTGGGTTGATGGAGATAATGTTATAGAATTGAGAGAAATTGAAGATAATGGGTTATGAGCACTAAAAATGTCTAGCTCCTTGCTTTAGTTTCATATTTTTTAATCTCATTCTTGCTAAGTTTCAAAGATAGTTTTAAATATTTTTATATACTTTAAGTATTTAAAAAAGCATTAAAGCTGATATGCTATATTAATGAATGAATGTGTGATATTTGAATGTCTATGGTATTTAGTAGAATTTTATGATTAATTGTAGTTGGTAATAATGAAAAATTCCCTCAGAATAAGACTAACCCCTTGTAGTGAAGAATCTATCAACCCACATCAGAAGGACGTTGGTTCAACGAAGCTAGAGGAGGTGATCAAATTCAACACATGTATATTTCTTGAAGATGATGTAGGCGATGGTATGAGGATGTGAACACAAATTTCCATGTGTTATTTCATCCCTTCAATAAATCATGGAGGTATAAGATACTTTTTCTAACAAGGGTTAGCCGTTTATAATAAAGAACTCTCTATTAGGCACATTCTTTAGTTATAATAGTCCTCTTAATTAGTGTAGAGTCCTTATCAAACTTCTATACTCTTGCTTCCACTTGTTATTTTTCTATTAAATCAAGACCTAGTCCTCTTCCTATTTTTTGGAAGATTTGAAAGTTGCTCATATTTTGTTTATATTTTTTGAATAAGAGGACTCTCACAGACCCTACATATGGGGATACTATTGTGAGAGATCGACTAGCTATAGTTTTGCATGAAATTAGATTGAATATTATATTTTTATACTATATTTGAAGCTCTGTGTATGTTTATATTACTATTGGGATATGGTGTTGTACACCATTGCATAAAATGTCATATTATAATGTTGTAATTAAATAATTATTTAGTTGTGATGCACCTAGGTGGTGTGGTTAATCACACTGGGTAATTATTTGGGAACCACTTTATGTTGTATTGTAACATTGTATTATTATTTAATGTCTAAGAGATATGGGATAATAATTCAATATTGGGGAAAATATTAAATAAAATGAAAACTTAGTACCCAATATTATATAATGGGTTAGTGGTTTTGTGTTCACATGGTTTTATCATACCACTTGGTTGTATTTTTGTGAGCTTGTATATGTAAAAGTAAGCACATGTTTAGTGGTTAAGGTTGGCTGGGTGAGTGGGCTGTCATTATTTAGTGTCTTTGAGAAGTGCATATGTGAAGCATGGCATGGGATGTGTCGAGTCATGCTTAAACACATGAGGATGCATTGAGAGGCTTGATGCTTCAGAGGTATTCATTGTAACTCTTGTATTACTTTATTGTTGAATAATAAGATGGAGTATGGATGCTTTTGGAGGTTGGGTTTTTCCCTCTTGAGGGTTTTCTCAAGGTATATCTTGTGTTATCTTGTGGCTTGTCTATTTTATATATGCATTATGGTTACTTGCATTCATGCTTATCTCTCATGGGGTTATGTAGGAAATGGATTAAGATTGTGGGTTGAATGTATTATTTCCTAACAATTCCAATAAAGAAATATACTTCAGTTACATGATTTTATGAGTTATTATTTGAAAGGAGACATTGAATATTGAAATAGTTCAAGAAAGGGCCACTTGAGGTAATACAAAATCCACATTAGTTTAGATGATTAGTTATATTATGCATTGTAACTTCTGAATTATAGTTTCCACTTTACATTATGTTGAATGCTATATTGTGATTTCTAAATTGAAGTTTCTAATTTACATTATGTTCAATGTTATTAGGCAACTAGTTGAAATAGTTCACACTACAACATCGAGAGTCACTCGTTACAATCTGTGAAAAGATAAGTACATAGCAGTTACTAAGGTCACTTAGAGTAACTAGTATTTTCTTATTATGTTCTTTAAATATGATTTATTTTAAATTAGGAAGATTTCAGATGAATTTCCTCTTGTTCAATTACTTATACTCAATAAATTAAGAAAGTGTAAGATTCTCAACTAGATATATAAAACCAACATCATCTTAAGTTTGTGATTCCTTAGTTGACAATTTAATGAAGCCCCCTTTTGAACAATGTACTTAATTTGGGAGTCATAGGTCTATTAAGTTGTATGTATGCTATCTACACCAATTAATTAGACATTAGGGGAAGCTCTATAATGGGCCAGTTATCCATAAATTTCAATATAACACTCATGTAGAATTAAATCAATCATTGGGTTCCCAAACCAACCCAAACATCAACAAATTCTTCAAAATGTTTGTTCACATTGTCAAGGAGAAATCAAGGAATGTAGAGGGAAATGAAATTCATTTGAGTCATCAATCTCAAATCCTAACATCAAATGATTACATGAACATTTAAAATGAATTGGAGCCAAGGAAGAAAAAAATCAAAGAGTTGAAAGAGAGACAAAAATAACAAATAAAAGAAAAAGGGCAACACAAATTGTTGCAAGAGAAGTGAAGGAGAAAATAAAACTATATAGATACCTTCAACATCCAACAAGAGAAAAAAAATAAAATAAATGAAAGACAATAAAATGAATAAAGAATGGTGCAAGAGAGGATCCTAAGGGACCAAAAAAAATGAGAAAAATAATTTTCATTGGTAGGGAGGGATTTAGATATACTCAGGTATTTAATAAACCCTCTAAAACTTTACTTGAACAACATGCACTGTTTAGGGATATGAAAAACATCCACGTTCCTCACTATTTTGGTGTAGTGAATTCTATAGGTTTGGTCAAATACCATTTAACTAAAAATCCAATTCTAGGTCTTACCCCATCTCATGTAACTAGAATTCCAATTCTAGGGCTAAACCAATCTCATGTAAGTATCACTCCAATTCCACCAACAAGGGAAGACAACATGGGTGGTGAGGTAAGAATGTAAGACAAAATAAGAAATTTCCTTTGGTTTCATGGGAGAAGGTTTGTATTCCTAAAGAGCTAGGTAGTGCAGGCATTAGGGATATGATTCTTTAGAATAGGGCCTTGGGAGAAAAAATTCTTTGACAAATATAGAAGGATCTAGAAGCGAAATGGTATTGCTTCATGAAACATAAGTACCTTGATAACATGGAAAGAGAACGTATCTTCACCATTAAGAATCCTCCTTAAGGCTCTAGAATATGGAACTTTATTATCTCTTGTAGATCTGTCATCTTGCCACATCTTTATTGGGTTATTCATAACGTAAAGAAAACATTGTTCTGGGATGATGCATGGAATGGACATTAGCCTCTTCATTTGGTAGTGGAATGGAAAAAGATTGCAGTGGTTTTAAAAAGGCTTTGGGGAAGCAAGGTGTGTGATTAGTTCATTCTTGATTCCTCTATCTCTCCTATTACCAAATGGAAAGATATAATTTTCTTGCCATTCTCACATACAATGAAGTCTTCCTTTACCCAAGAATTGGCTTCTAGGAAAATCATATATTATGATAGAGAGGATGAAATCATTTGGACCAAATCCCCCTCAAGATCCTATACTGTCAAAGAGGAGTATATGACCCTAGTTGAAGCAGACGCTTCTCAAGATTGGCTAACCAAACTGTGTTGGGGCCCGAGTTTGCTCCCGAATGCGGGTGCCTTTGCTTGGTTGGCAATAAAGGACCGGATCTTATCTACTATGAGATTGGATCGCCTTCGAGTTACTCCAATTTTTCCTTGTGTTTTATGTGTTAAGGCATTTGAATCAACTGGTCATCTCTTGCTAACGTGTGATTTTGCTTCTACATGTTGGTATTGGTTCATGGGTAAATTGGGATGGTGTATTCCTCTTCATGGTTCACTTCGTCAACAATTTCAGGGTTGGCCGGATCTCTCCAGGAACTCCTATTTTGATTGCATCTGGGACATAGGCCCCTTAATTCTAATATGGAACATATGGCTTGAACACAATAATAGAAACTTTAGGAAGAAATCTTCAGAGATCAACAGGGTTATCCAAAATATTGAGGTTTCCATCTCTGAAGTAGTAAGATCGCAAGTCCTTAAAAGCTCTCAGAATGGATTCTCTTTCTCTTCGTGGAATGCTTCGATACTTAAGGCCTAGAATACTCTACAACACCCCCCCCCAAATCGAGGATCGATCAAAATAGTTCAAAGGAAAGTTGATAGAAATCAAATCAAGTGGTTTCCTCCTCTTGAGGATTGGGTAAAGCTGAATTTTGATTGTGCTTCTCAAGGGAATCTTGGCCCATCAGGGTTGGGTTTGATTTTGTGTAACCACAATGGTGAGGTGGTAAAAGCAGCTTGCAAATCATTA
>VDFB02060224.1:0-11775 GCA_007258455.2 Sequoia sempervirens | reverse complement strand
ACACCCCACTGAAAGGAGGGACCCTCTTTCACTTTGGCCTTGGACACTTTTGATCGTTTGATTATGGAAAATTTCATTGCTTTGAGATGTGATTGAATGATGATATTGCTTGTGCAAATGACCTTCTAAAGTAATTCTTTGAAAATCCTAATTTTCTAAGTGTTTTTTGGGTTTTCCTCTGGTTTCAGAAATTTCCCCTCTAGGTGGAATTTACCAATTTCCATCGGTTCCTTGGAAACCCAATAGGGACTACTATGCATTGTGCTTCAGGGATTTTGGCTCTTCACAGAATTAAATGTCTTCCAGAATTTCCCAAAATCCTTCTGGTCTTCAAATCCATGAAATTCCTTCATCCCCTCAGATCCCCAAAATTTGATCTGGGTTGTCTTTTCATTGCATTTATATTTTCGTACGAGCTTTTCACATTATGTTTAATGAATTTTAAGGGAGTTTTATACTATGAATTGATGTCATTTTTCTTGCTTTGAATTTGGAGGAACTTAACCTCTAAGTGTTGTGTGTGAGTCTTGCACTTGAGCTTTGGATAGTTTGCTTTGGTGACGTCTTTCTGGTACCATTTGTATTTTCTTGAGTTTAGAGATTATTTTTGGTCCCTATCTTCACAATTTTCTCTTCATCCACAGTATGTTTATGGTGCCTTTACTTTCAATTGATAAGTATCAATGGCTCTATGGTGTTTTGGATATACTTTGAATTTGGATTTCAATGTGTTGAGAGTTTGTAATTAAACTAGGGATACTCCCCTTGTTCTTTTAATGCCTCCTCTAAAATTGGTATGACCATCCTCACTAATTTGATGATTCAATTGTGGCATCCATTGCTAGATTTTCCCTCGCCCCTAAATTTGATCTTGTGCATGATTTTGATTCGACCTCAGGCTTCCATTTTGGATCCCTTGCATTTGATAGAATTGATATCCTGGGTAGATTTGAGTTGTTGATTTTCATTTGCACTCGATGACATCTTTTCTTTGGAGATATTAGAGGGATTTATCCTAGTTGGTGTAGTAAGAGAATAGATTTGGATTGAAACTATGAATTCATGGTGAAACCCAAGGGTTTTCATTTTGAATCCATTTCCAAGGATAGTTGAGTTGTCTTTGAGAAGGTTCTAGATCTAGATCAATCGATGAAAGATTTGATACGAACAACATTTGAGCCCAATTCCCCAAATTCATGATCATTCGATCAATTTGGGTGAAATCCTGACGAAGTCAAAGATTTCAGGATTATGAGTATCTCATGGATTTCCATTACCTTAGGAATTCCCTAGATTTCCATTGCCTCTTCATTTTCCCAAAAATGTGCATAAACATGAGAATCATGCTAACTTTGTGAAAATATGTTGTCTTAGGAAACCTATGAACATCCGTTGCTCCTTTATTTTCCCAAAATGTGTGAACTCTTTCCTATTTCACAGATTTTCATCTTTGACGGAATCCCTCGAAAACCTATCGACAATGAAGAATTGAGGGAATGCATGAGTTAATTGTTAATGATTTTAAATCACATTATTGATCTGAGTGATTTAAAAGATGTATCATGACCTTTGTTAGATGATGATGATGATTGAGTGACTTTTGGATGCTTATTGATATTTCATCGCTAAATTTTTCATGGCTCGCAATTCCTCAAAATTCCCTTCTGGCCTGAATTCTGTGAAGGGGTGAAAATCCAGAACTTTAAAGAAAGTATGCTTTAATGATATTTCAAAGGGATTTTGATCATTGTTTGGATTTATTAGAATGATGAAAATGTTATTTGTGATGGATTAACCCAAATTCTCATGCTATAATGGATATTTATCGTGGTCCCTTTCTGAATGTAGGATGAATCAAGCAAGCCCATTGTTGGTAGGCTTAAGGGAAAACAAATGGATCCTAGTGATGAAGGGGCTTCTATCTCAGAAGCTGAAAAGACTAAATTGGATACAAAGAGCAAGGTTCCTTAGAGAAAGCTAACTTCCATTTGGTCAAAAGTGACAGATACAAATGTTGGAAGATGGGATTATGAGGAGTTCAAAGCAAGAATGGAAATGAAGGATCCCCCTCTGTTAGCAAGCAGATTGGTGAGCTCTGGGTTGGCTCATGTGGTTGGCTTCCCTCCTACAATGTAGTGCTACAAGCTAGTCTTGGAGTGTGCCAAACACTATGATCCAGAGACACAGAGAATAATTGGTCCACAAGGTAGTGTGCTTGCTAATTTCTCTCTTGTCTCAGTTGCTTAGACATTTGATATGCAAAATAGATCTCATGTGGTGAGTTTTTATCTTGACGTAGCAAGGAAGTACTATGCAGATGATACAAACAAGGCTTTGCAAGTTATCAATTCTTGGTTGGAGAAACCCAAGGCACATATCTCCAAGCTACCAAAATAGTTGTTTAGAGAAAAGTTCAAATCAAAGTACTATGATGAAATCACTCTCCTTAGCAGTTTGGTGAGGTTAAAGACTAAGTAGGTGGTTGTGGATGATACTTCTCCAAACTGGGATGAATTTTTGGCCAACATTGGAAAGGGAAAAGCCAAGAAGAAGGCTAAGTTGATTTCTAGGAACACCAAAAATGAGGCAGATAATAGGTTCATTCATATTGCTACCCCTATATCCGAGAACACCAAAGGTGAAATCACTCCACAAGAATATAATATTCAAACACTAAACTTGGAACCCACAAGCAAAGATCAAGAGAAGGAAGAATTCCAAGAGTTTCCCATGCCATTCTTAGGAGATTAGATAAAGAGACAATGGAGAAAGAAAGACTATAGAAACAATTAAGTGATGTGTACAAATATGTGTAGCATTTGATGGGGCCTCTGCAGGCTATGGGAAGTGAAGGAATTTCCCCTGAGGAATTGTTGCCTAAGGAGGCATTCACCAAGCTTGAAAATATGAAGGCATCCACATAGGCCACCCATGAATGGCTATAAAGAGTAGGATATCGAGGAGATAGTATGATTAAAGACATATTTTCCACCTATGGTGATGCACACAGATCCTTTGAGTGGTTGTAGAATGTGTTGGGGCAAGACAAAAATGATATAGAAATCCTCCTGCAAAATTTGAGGACCATCATGGATTATATAGAGGAGAACTTGGTGAATGATGGAATCCTACCTTCTTCAAATGTTTCAGAACCCTGGGAGTGGTATGAGTCATTGCAAATTAAGCACAAGGTTATGAAGAGAATTCATAAGCAAGGGTAGCAGGTAGGAAATACATTGAAACATATTTACAACAAATGGATTCCATTATTTGAGATCATGACTAGCAGGAAGAAGTTTGCACCAAAGCATCTGAGCTTAGAACAATTAAGGAAATGGTGGTATGAGGTGTATGCCCCAATTGATGATGATCCAATTATAGCCCACTATTTAGATGATGCATCAACCTATGTTACTATCATGGAGAAATATCAAGATCTCAAGGTGGAATGGGATAAGGTCATCAAGCAATCAAGGGAGGAGATTAAATCTATTGAAAGAAGATTTAACGTGTTGTTTACTCCACCTTTGGCTGACCTAGAGAGGATTTTCCTTATGGTGCAGGATAAAATGGGTTGAGATAAATACAAGGGGCCAACTAATGAATAATTGCCTCAAAATTATTGCTTCCCATTATCCCTCCTTCATCCTTTACATGCATTGGACCAAGATGCATTGGAGATTCCAGGGCGACCTGGAAAGGAGCCTCAAGCATTTAATGTAATATTATATTTTATTTTAGGAACTTTGTAGGCCGACTTCTTTTTTGTAATGCTATTTGGGCCGATATATCATGAGATCTCTATAAGTAGGGAATTTCTCCTCATTTTCTAGGGCTAGATAGTTAGACATTGGAGTGAGTTAAGTGATAGAGCAAAAATCTAGTGCTAGGAGTTAGTTTTATTTTGAAGCAAGTGTTGTAACACAAAACATTGGAATTGTTGCTACTCTTGGGTGATTCAATACAAGTGAAGACATTGTTCCTTGGTGATCTTTCTTGTGTTGATTTACCTTGCATGGTTCTTGTTGTTCTATCTTTTGAAATTGCTTGAGAAATATTGGATATATGTTAGATTTATAATTAAGTATGATTCAATGGTGTTTATGATTTGATGTTTGAATTGTTTGTAGAAATCCCTGGTCCATAATTTTTGCAACTAGTTGATTGTGAGATGCTTTGTAAATTTACCCTAGGCCTCATATTCATTGTGCTTAGTTCAATTGTGAATATTCATTCATTTCAATTGCAATAAGGTTGGTTTGAATGAATGTTAATGATTTGAAAATTTTTAATGCCTTAGAAGATTGCAGATGAAATCTAGGTTAAGAAGGAATTAGTTTGGGGATTGGTCCATTTCAAGTATTTCATCATTTACATTATTGGTCTTAGGAGTAGTTTTAGTCTTAAAAATCTCTCTAAACCCTCATCTTTTGATATTTCTTTTATTATCTAGGTTAGATTTAGAGAAAGTATCATCATATTGCAAAATCTAATAAGTTTAAACATCCGATTTGTTTATAAAGGTCCCTTTGTGATTACCAGCATTCTCATTATCACTAAATTGTTTTATGCATTGTCAAACTTGACATTAGAGACCTTAGGGTTATCTCTTGGGCTTCCGATAGATATTTACCTTTCAAGAGAGAGGATACTTGTATCTTCTGAGTTGTTACTATCAGAAAACACCATCAACAATGAAAATATTCTTAGAATCCTTTTAACTAGTAGTAGGACTATAGCAATGATGGGATGAGTGGTGTCTCCGCTTGTTTCCTCTAATATTCATTTGCCATTCTCTTCAACATGTTATACAAAAAATTGGGTACATTCACCAATTTATCATGTTGTAAATGGTTTAACAACTTAAAATGCACAGTGTATAAGAGGTTGTGACGACCATCACAAGTAAAATATTTAATAATATAACTAGCATATTTTCCCCAAAAGAATGGAAGGGAAAGTCGCTTTGTACCTTGTGATGTGGAGTCCAGAATTTCTCCTCACTCACGAACTCCTCCCTTGCCATTGCATCCAAGACGAGTATTTAGACCTCTATCCGTGGTAATGTGTGACTTGAGTAATTTCCAACTTAGATAGCATCTACTACCAACCCTCTCACTAATGCTTCATCATATTGTAATGTTGTTGCAAAATCTTTTATGTCATTATCATACTTTGCCAGCTTTCAAGAAATATTCCAACCATCCTACTCTAGTAAAGAGGGGTAAAACCATCAAATCTTCTAATATTTCTTTTATGTGGATGGTTCTCTACATATAACATCTCCTCACATTGTCCCATTATTCTATAACCTTGTAGAATTCAAATTCTACTCAAAACTTGACATCACCACCTTCAAAAATCCTCCAATTTTATTGCTCCTTCAAATACCTAGCCTGATACCCAATACTGCAACTCACAATCCCCCTTTTCCTTTAGCTCAATCAAGTGCGAAATCTTCTTATATTGGCTTATTTTAGGGTAGGAATCACATTTTTAGAATTAACAGAGATGTATTTTATGTTTGGGAGTCTTAGAAGGATGGCATAAAATGATATCTGACAAACTTAGGTGGAAAAAAGTGGCAAAAACCAAGAATAATCATGACTATAATACCCCTCCCCCCAACTTAAATTGAAGTGACCTAACTTTATGCATAACGCGATAGGGGTGATAGAAGAGTAATGAAAAGTACTAGTGAAATATTTTTCCATGCATAAATTAAATCAAGAATATTAATCAATACAAAAAAAAATCTAATTTAATTATCAGAAGTTACCTATCGTACATGCATAATGGTAATTATCACTTGAAACAAGTTGGAACTAGAAAAATATGTACTTTGGTGTTCAATTGATTTGATTGTTATTAAATGCATGATAGTGGATGAAAATTTGGTGGTGGCGATTTGAGTGGGACTGGCTATGGGCACTTTATTAGGAAATAAATGAGATATGTTATATGAGTGGAATGTATGGGAAAACAATTTAATTTTTCCAAGGTAGTGTAGGTTTAGGTACAACAAGTGTTGTTGTAGGTACTTCAAGCACAAGGCTCATTTGTAGTTAGAGGATTAACTTGTAAGGTCCCTAAAGAAACAGGTTCCGATAATAGGTCCCTCTAGAGTAGGGTATGTACATCATGGAGAATGTGTTGTGTGTGCATAAATAATGTGTTGTGTGTGCATGTTTTTAAAAGCATGGTAAATTATTCCTGTGTGATTTGAGGGGTTGAGTTGTGTAACTCAACCTCTACATCACCAGACATACTTGGTATGTCCCTTAGTATAGATGTAGTACTTTGTGAATTAGTTTTTGTTTCAGGTTCACTATGAGCACCATATTGTTGGATCAATGAAAAGATGAAGTCATCATGTTGCATTGTTTTCTTATATAACTTCATTTTGTGACCATTAACAATAAGTGAGAATTGGATTGCATCAATGGTCTATAATTGCACTGCTCCATTTGGGTAAACTTTACTAATTTCATAAGGGCCCAACCACCTAGACTAGAATTTTCCCTTGAAATATTTATACCTTGAGTCATATAGAAGAGAAAAATCTCCTTCAATGAATTATTTTATCTTTATAAATTGATCATTCCATTTCATTTGTTGTTGTTACATCACCTCTATATGATGGATTGCTTCCATGCGTATCTCATCCAACTCATTCAAAGAATACAACCTTTCCTTTCGTGCCTATGTTAAATCCATTCCCAACTCTACCATTGTCCTTAGTTTTTGTATTCAAATTCAATAGGCAATACTATTGTTTTTCCATAAACCAGTTCATAAGGGGTAAAAATTATAGTTGTCTTCCACATGGTTTTGTATGCTCAAACAACTTCTGGTAATCTAGATACCCAATCTCTCCTATGAAGCCACACTATTTTTTTCAATATATTTTCAATCTCCCTATTGGTGACCTATACTTGACCATTAGCTTGAGGATAATATGGGGTAGATTTCTTATGCCTAATTTGATACTCTTCTACCAATTTGGAAATTAGGTTTTATGTGAATTGTGATCCTTGATCAGTCACTATCTCTTTAGGTACACCAATATTTAGTGAAGATCTCCTCATATAAGAATTTTACTACATTTCCATCTCTAGAAAACTACAATTCTTTTAATTCTACCCACTTGGTTAAGTAGTTAGTGCATACCAATATGTATTCCTTATTATTTGAACTGTGAGAGATAGGTTGAATAAAATCTATCCCCCATTTATCAAAAGGAGCTAGTGCCATCTAGGACTGTAAAATCATTTCATCACTTCTTGTGGGTCTTCCCATTCTCTGGCAGTGGTCACAACTTCTACTTAATAGAGTCCTTATGTAGGATTGTCCAGTAATATCCTATTGTCAAGATCTTAAAGGTTGCCCTCTTGGCTACAAAATTTCCACCACATGGTTCATCATGGCATGATTTCAATTTATCAAACACTTCATCCTCATGGATACATCTCATAATGTTATCTAGGCCAATGTAAAATAAAAATCCATAAATCTAAGAATAAGGGAAGCATTTGTGAACCAACTGTCTTTTCTCTCTTGGAGAAAAGTAACCTAGAATCTTCCCTAAAACCAAATAGTTAGTTATGTCAGCATGCCATGGTGTATGTACATTTAGAGAAAATAGATTCTCATTAGTGAAAGAATCATCAACCACCCCTTCTGCTGATTGGGTAGGAAATCTAGACATAAAATCAGCAACCACATTATCCTTTCTGAGCTTGTCAACTATTGTTATGTCAAATTCTTCCACAAACAATAACCACCTTGCAATTCTTCCACCTTCCATTGGTTTATTCATCAAGTATCTGATGGTTGTATGATATGCATGTATGAACACTTGATAGCCAGTTATATAATGTTTGAACTTGTTAATGTCATAGACAACAACAAGCATTTATTTTTCTATCACAGTGTAGTTCAACAACACCCCTTGGAGGTTTTTGGTAATATAATATATTCCATATTCCTTATTCCCAAATTTCTTCCCTAGGACTTCTCCAATGGAAAATTCTGATTTATCAGTGTATATGTGAAATGGAAATGTCCAATGTGGACCTCTTAGAACTGGTGCATGCGTTAGAGTTTCCTTTAGTTTCTTAGATGAACTCTAAATGCCTTTAGTCCAATCAAACTCACTATCCTTTTTCAACAAAATAAACGAAGGTGCAACAATTTTTCTGAAATCTTGGATGAATCGCCTATAATATCCTACATTTCCAAGGAACCTTCTTATATCTTTTTGTTTTTGTGGTATAGGTAGGCTAGATATGATTTCAACCTTCTTTGGGTCAACCCGTATTCCTTCATTGGATATAAAGTGTCCTAACACAACTCCATGTGTCATCATCATGAAACACTTCTCATTGTTGAGTGATAGATTGTGTTCCTTACATCTTTTTAACACTTTCTCTAGGCTACTAAGAGCTTCTTCATAAATTTCACTATAAGTGGTGAAATCGTCCATGTATATCTACATGTAGTTATGTGTGAAATTAGAAAATATGCTAAGTACTACTCTTTGAAAAGTAACTAGAGCATTACACAAACCAAAAGGTAAAATAGAATATGCATAGGTTCCCCAGGGGTAGGTAAATGTGGTCTTATCTTAATATCCTAGTGCAATATTGATCTGGTTATAACCACTAAAACCATCAAGAAATGAAAAATATTTCTTTCCTACCAAAGATTCAAGAACTTGGTCAATAAATGGTAGTGGAAAGTGATATTCCCTTGTGGCAACATTTAATTCCCTATAATAAACACAGACTCTCCATTTCCCACCTTTCTTGGGAACTATTACTAATGGTGAAACCCATTCACTATCTGATATAGGGTATATGAAACCTGCATCTAAAAGATTTTGCAATTTAACTTTCACTATATCTCTTAGATCAAGATTCTTGCATCATTATGGTTGTCTTATAGGTCTATAGCCATCATTAATATAAATCTTGTGCATGCATAGATCAAGATCAATTCCCCTCATATCATGGTAATCCCATGAATAGGCAGCTGAGTGTGCCTACAACACTGATTGCAAAGAATTTTTTTGTTCCTTAGTCAAGGCATTATTAATATTTAACATCCTCCCTAGCATAATTTCTAACTCCTTTGATGACTCTCTAACTAATGAGATATTAAGGATTATTATAATGGGTAAACATTATTGAGGGAGTAATGAATGAAATAGCTGTGATATCTCTTTTGTAGAATTGGTAGGTACAATACTTTGCAAGGGGTCTTGTAGGAATATGAGACAATCTTGTTGTTGTGGAATCCTACCACAATCATTTTGGATTATATGAGAAATGACCTCATCTTCATCCTGGTCATCCAATAAGGGGTTGTGCTCAATATTCATCAATGATTGAAGAGAATAGCTATCTTCCTCCTCCTCACCCAAATTGGGCCAAATGGTGTGCTCAAGGTTTGAATATGGTTGGGTAGGTGAATAAAGAACCAAGTTATTTGTGATTATCCCATTGGATATTATAATTTTACCATATATGCAACCTATAAATGCATCGATTGATGCCCACCAAGGCCTTCCTAGGATGAGGGGGTAACTTGCAAGATTGACTTTGGGTTGCAATACTATAAAGTGTATAGGGTATTCCCAATAATCCAATGCAATAACTCGGTCTTCAATAATTCCCTTAGGTTTGACCATAGACCTATTATCTAATTGCAAGATAGTTTGTGTGGGCCTAAGGTTGATCAACTAAAGCAACTGCATCGTTTCTTTTTTCATGACATTGATGGCTACCCCCAGGTCTATCAAAGTATTCTTAATGAGGGTATCATTGATCTTAACATCCACAATTGGACTACCAAGATTGGTATACTTAGGGAGTATAATGTACCCCAACATGATATCTGCAAGATTCCCCAAGACATGAGCCATTTGTGGATCTTTCCTTTTTCTACCTGGTTTCTTAAGAAAAATATTCCTTAGTATTTTAGTATAGATGGGGATGTCTTTGATAGCTTGGATAAGTGGTATTTTGATGTTAACATATTTCAACTACCCTAAGAGGTCTGTCTCATCTTGTGTGTGATTCTTTTGCAGAACTAGGCATTCAGGAAAAGGTGGCTTGGGATTTGAGGTAGTTTGGTGTCCTTATTTTTTACTCAAGCTCCAAAGGTAGTTTATCAAAAGCCTCAACTGTAGGTTCCTCATCCTCCATTTCTATAATTTGGGGGGATGAAGACCCAACAAGTTTTTTTCTTGATCTGAGGTGGACATCACTCACCTCGACCCCATAAGTGGGGTACTACATAGCTTCATTAGTATAAGCCTGTTGAATAGGCTTAGTATTAGGGTTAGGTGCAGGTTGGGTAGGTATTTGTTGCTTAGATGGTTGGGATGTAGGATTTGATAAGTATTTTCAGCAGAAATTTTAAGTATGCATAGCTTCATTAGTGCTTGTTGCTATTATGGAGGATGTTGGTTCTAATTTCGTTGAGGTTTTGGCCATTGGGGGTTTTCCACTAGTTTTGATTTACTTGCCAGGGCTGAGAGATCCAAGAAGGAAATTTTTGGTTTCTAATATAAAAATATGAATTAAAGCTAATGGGGTATTGCTACATACTTTGTCTCTAGGCCATGGCCTCCTTTGTGCTATATAAAATAGTTGTCCATCATCTCCTTCAATGGGTTGAAATTTAGGCTTCTTAACATTTTTTTGTTGGATGTTGGCCACTCTTTTACATTTACAATTTGCTTTTATTTGCCTACAAATTGGACAATACTTAGTAATAATAGCCCCTACTTCCTCCTACTTCTTCTTGATGTGGAGAATTTCCATCTTTTTTCCCAAATGACTAATTATATCTTCTTTCATGTTGGATAACAAATTGCTCGACTCAACTTTTAAAACTCGAGTAGATGACTTACCAAGAATAAATGTCCTATTATCTCTTGGCCTCCTTGTAAAGTTCTTGGAATAATTTCTACAAACCTTTAAAATGTCTACAAATGATTGCTGAGAATATCTCCTTGCCCAATGAGGTTCAAGGAATCCATATAGTCTTCATTAACCCCTGTCAAAAATACTAGCTTGATAGATTCTTCTAACAACTTGTTTTGGGGGTTTTTCTTTAGAGAAAACTAGAATCTTTCCACATAATCCTCTAAAGGCTCATCATCATTTTGTGTCATTTAGAAAATGTCATCCTTCCTCCTATCAGGTCCTCTACAGTAGTCTTGATGCTTCTCCAAAAATAATGTCTTCATGGTGTCCCAATCAGGAACATCTTTTCCTAATCCCATAAACCATCTCAAAGTTCCATCTTTGAGAGTGGTAGAAAAAGGATTTAAGCTATGTGCATCAAAATTATAGTCATTGCATAAGACATCAAATTCAAAGAGAAAAGTATATGGGTCTTCAGTCATTAACCCATAGAAAAATGGCAAGGTCGAAAGAGGAATGTTCTTCAGCACTGTGGCCCTTTCCTGATCAGTAATAGGAAACCCAAATTTTGATTGGGTATCATCATCATATGTTGCATCACCCATGGTGTGATATGTTCCTTCTATATGTGCACTAGAAGTTGGTGAAAAGGAAGTTTCTTCTTCAGTGCTACCTTCACTCTGAGTACTAGGTTCACCAATATCTATAATAGCTTCCTAGCATGTAGAGGGAAGGAACCTACCCAAGGGATAGATATGCATCCACATACATAAAATATGACTTTAGATTCAGCGGGCCTACACAATGTTAGTAGCTTGGTGTTGAAAAAGTGGTGTCTAAT